>VXBL01004075.1:3402354-3445635 GCA_013400195.1 Aramus guarauna | reverse complement strand
GTTTGTTTGTTTTTGTTTTTTTTTCTATATTGTATAGTGAGCATGCTATTTGAAATGCTGCCTTTCAACAGCCTGAAAACCTACTGTCTCCTCATTTGGTTCCATTCTCATGACTTAGCTCCTATGCCTCCAGGTATCTTCCTTTAAGAAGAGAAAATTATTTGTGATTGGGANCAACCAATTGCTTTTTGCTTTCATAACATTTTTGCTATGGAGATACACACCTGTAACATTTTGAGGGTTTGTTTGGTTTTTTTTTTTTTTTTTTTTTTCTATTTTGTATAGTGAGCATGCTATTTGAAATGCTGCCTTTCAACAGCCTGAAAACCTACTGTCTCCTCATTTGGTTCCATTCTCATGACTTAGCTCCTATGCCTCCAGGTATCTTCCTTTAAGAAGAGAAAATTATTTGTGATTGGGAATTATTTTTTACATTTATTTTTTTAAATTTGAAATATGGTGTGATGATGGTCATGGTATACATGTGTCTTAGGTTGACTCCACAATATTATTACTGTTTATTGCTTCTGTCATCTTTGATTTCCCCTTCTGTTGCAGCTTTCACTTGTTGAAGCTTGTCTTATTTCAGACTTATTTCTTACTTACACATCTGCTTACCTTTAGTCATCTGTGTATTCCCATTGATTCCAGTGAGAATACACACGTACTTTAAATTAAGCACATGTGCAAGATTTCTGGAATTAAATCATGGGAAATAAAGTCTACTTGTTGTTATTTTTCCCATGTTCAACAGCTAGCAGCTTCTGCAGGTGGTCAAACCTGCAGAGATTTGAAAAACATCATTACTAAAGAAAAGACGGTCGGCCTGAAATCAGTAAGATTAGAGAAAAGGTCTTGACAATATTAAGAAGAGAATTTTTTATAGCAATAATAGTGGTGTGAGCTTTCATAGCAGGGGTTGTTCCAAGACAGTAGAACTGGCAACGACCCAACATTTTATTCTCTTTTCTCGAGGCGATACTCAGATCAGATGCAGTTTTCCTCCTTTACATAAATCAGTGTTGTCAAAAGTATGGGGCAGGAGGGACAGGGCAAATAGTAGTTTGTAATTTTTGGTGGGGAAACACCGCCGGTGTAACTGGTGCTGGGTTGTCTGGTAATTGGAAAGGACTTTGTTTCCTGAAAACCGAGCACCAAAAGGACAGCAGAAGTTTCTGAGAAAAAATAAGGTGGAAAATCAGACTGAAGAGCCATTTGTACTGTGAAGATTGACTATATTATTACAATTTGTTTTTCTTATTTCTGTGTATTTTTGTCATATTTAAACTGTTACAACAAGGGCTGGAAACTACTCAAATTTTAGTCCGTGTTGAGTAGCATTGTAACTGCACTTCAATTAAAAAAAAAAGAGAGCGAATTTAAAAGTTACAATACTCTAAATCACATGCCACATGATATTTAAAATTATTTGAATGAATTTAAACCATTAAAATCATTACAATTATTTGAAAAAAAAATATCTTTTTTTTTTCCCCCCTTCGCTAATACAGACTAGCAGTGGCAGCATAAAATATGAAAGAAAATGAAAACTGCAGGAAGATAATCTAATGATAGTTTAATTTTGCTATAACATTTCATTCTTCCAGAAGTGCAACTGTAAAAACATGATTCGAGATGTTTGGAAGTTAAACAAAACATTTCATTCCAGCGCACCATAAACACAGGTCTCAAAGTATCGTCATTCCCAAGGGACAGGCATTCTGGGCTGCCACCGTCTCGGCATCTCTGGGGCCAGTATCTGCATTATTTATTTATCCTGGGAAACCTCTCTGAAGGAGCCGGATCACGGGGCAATTCCGATAGGTCCAGGTGGGAGGAGATGGGAGGTCAAGCCCGGCGCTTGGCTCATCCCTGCAGCTTTCCCCAGGGAACTGCTCTCGTGTCCAGCAGCCGAGGACCTGTTGGGAATAGAAACCCAAATGCCAGAGAAAAAAAAGAGAGAGAAGTAAAGGAAGAAAAGCAGAAAGAGCAAAGACTGTAACCTAGTGTTTCCCGGCATTGTCTCCTGAAAAGAGCCTTTCCGTCTCAGTCTTTTGGCTGCACAGAAGCATTTGAGGTGATCTCAGCCTTGGAAATCAGTAAATTAGATAAGATAATTAGTTTCTCTACTAACATGGAATGATTTTTGCTGATGCGTGATTTGCTATTTTTATTCCTATAATCTGTTGGTAACTTAATTCCTTGATGTTTTAGAAAAAAATAGTTCCTCCTTTCGTACCTTTAAGCTGTTGGTACAAAAATAACTGTATTTATGAAAGGAGTGTAAAAGCCCACGGGGGTGAAATCACTGGAGACCCGGAGCCATGAGCCATTTTTCGTGGTCAAGTTTCTGCCTTCTCGTCTTTGACATCTTGCAGGCAGGGCAGTAGTGACTAGTACGATCTGTTCCCTCTTCAGAGTATGTTTATATTTGCCATACAATAACACACATTTTTTCATTAGTCTATGAATATAACACTCTCTGCAAACCATCATTGTCCTCTCTGATGTGTGCTGAATATTGACAAAGAACCGAAAAAAAAATGCCAGCCAAAACCAAGCTGACCTATGGTACAAGAAGGTCTCTTTTATTATGACTAATTGGTTTTTTTTAAACACCACAAGTCTTTTCTCAGCTGTGGAAGACAAAGACTCCTCCAGTGTTGCATTAGATTGGGTGAAGAACCAAGTGAAATGTGCTTTTCCTGAACGGTAAATTTGTGAAGAGGTGGAGCAGGCTGGCTGTGGCGTTATCAGCCCCGTTTTTACTGGAGTCACTGGGTTTTGGAGTGCTTTCTTCTACACAGCACTCTCGTACGTTATGTTCCGGGGAGAGCAATTTCTTGACTTTGTACAGAGCTATTAGGTAGTACCTGAAAGTATTCAGCTGGTTTGGACCGGGTCTGGAGTCTACCTTTTCATAAAACTCATCTTTATCAAGACCCAAGAATCTTCCTTTGTAGCAGAGCCAGAAACTGCCCACGAGCCAAGAAGTGCAGAACAACCAAGTTGTACGAAAACGCAGTTAAAAAGTGCACGTGATACGCGTGGAGGCTGCGAGGGAAACAGTTGCAGGAATTGTAAGGCTTGGCAGCACAAAAACGTCTTGCCCCGAGTTAAGGGTACTTGGGAGGCTTATTTAACCTTCACTCTGGCCATTTGCACACAATTTTATGTTATTATTTACTACATGATTGAATTGAAATGTGAATTTGCCATAGCAACCCAGGCTTCAAATGGGGCATACGTTGCTTTCCAAAATTACAGCACCTCCTTAAAAAGGAGCAAAGAATAGTGTTCTGTGTAATCTGAACTCTTGCAAAACGTTATTAGCAAAATATGGCTTTAATAAACAACACATTTTTCCCAATTCTTAGAGTATATTTAATAAAAAAAGGTTGCAATTACAAAAAAAAAATCATATATATTTATAAATATATATATATATATATATAAAATAAGCTATTTCAACTTAATCTATTTTTGTGGAAAAAAATTTAAGATGGCAGACGTACAGCTGGCAACGGTAAACCCGAAGCCCTGTGGGACATTTACGTGATGTGGGTGAGGGTTTCTGTGCCACTGCCTCCTTGTTTCACCGTAAGAAAAACAAAACAGTGACAGGTCCTACATTCATTCATGCATTTTATTCTTTCCATTTAATCAGTCCTTTTGCCAGAAGAATAATGGAGCATCCAGCAGATGACATAATTGTACATAAATAAATATTTGTTCAAATCTCCTACTTGCAGTCACTTCCCACTAACAAAATACCAGAGTCAGCTGGATTTCTGGAAAGCAGAATGTGTCCAGAAGTTTTGCTATGTTATGCAGAACTATGCTTGTTTAACTGAGCCTTTGAACGTCTCGTATGGTTATAAATGTATATGTTTGTGTATGTGTACCTGTGAGTGTCCATCTATGTATTCATGTTATGTTATGCAGAGCACTTGGTCTTGGACATGCATTTCACTTTTTTCTTGTTATTCTCAGGTAGACATTGCTAACAAGATTTATCCTAAGCATACATAATGTTTTTCTGTTGTGGACACCAATTTTATATAACTGATCTACATTCTCCTTTTTATCTTTTTTTTAAGCAGAGTTTGAAGAGATCCAGCCATATGTATGTTTGGCATGAGAAAAAAGCTATACCAAAATGAGCAACCTTATCACTCTCTTTCCAAATTATTTCTTGTGATTTAAATGACATTGAAAATAAGGCAAATCGCAGCTACTTGTTTTTAAAAGCAAGTCAAGAACCCAAGCCCAGTAGCGAACAAGTACTACAACGGGCGAGATAACCCATGTCTCTCCAAACACTTCTGGAGATGTTTAGGAATCTGTGATCAATAGGAGATAAATGGAAGCTTCTTCTGCACCTAACAGTGAAGAAGCAGCCCTGGGGCTCTGAATTTTTTTTAATTGCTCCACTACCATATGATTTCTTCCATAAAGGATAGAGGAAACGTGGGGCACAGTGGCTGGCAGATTTACTTCTATGCATGAACAGTATCCAAGACAGTAGTGCAGGCTCAGGAGAAATGCAACTTCGGAGCTTAAAAGGCCACTGGTGGGACCTATTTTGGACCTGCTTTTTGATGTGATGTAAGTTGCACCAGAAGCCCTTACTGGCAACGGGAGATGCCTGGATGCAAGGCTCAGAAGAGCCGACTCCTATTCCTTGTCCACATGGGCACAGGTAACCGATGGTGGTCCCACCAGCCCTGCTGGGTACCTACAGAGTCTCAGCCTGGCTGGGTCAACTCATCCGCTTTCAGACTTTCTGTTCATTGTAAACAGAGACCTGGGAATCTAGACCCAAAGGTTTTCTTTGATGTTCTTGGTTTTTTCCACTTTATTGCTAGTTCTGTCTTTCGGGATGTTAGAGGATTATATCAGAACATGCTTCGGCCTCAAATATCAGCTTCCCATTTGCAATTCATGATACTAACTTAAAATTTCATGGGACAAAAGCACACCCTATGGATTGGCTTAAGTCTACTATCCTTATTTTAGATTCTTGTAAGTTAATGAAAACCACAGCAGGTTTGAATTTTGTTTTCCTTTTTTAATCTAAAGATATTATTTGGTTTGGCTTAAAGGGAATTGTGAGAAATACTGATATACTTAAAGAGAACACATTTAAGTACTTTCTGAGGACAGCAAATGAACCTTAGCAGTGAGATCCTGCTGTATGTGAGGCTCTAAAATTGCAACGTACAAATGCTTTACTGGGATGTAAGTATAGGGGTGTAAAATTAGTTACATGTCCAAATGCGTGTAATCCAAGATGATATCCAGTTAAAAATGGCTAATGCATAAGGAAAAAATTATTCTCAAAATTTAAAGGAATCAGTTTATACTCCCATCCAAGATTTCTAGTGACATCACGCACCATGAAACAATAAAATCTAATAAAGCTTGTTCACTTCAACAGAAGTTTTAAAGTATGTTCAGAAAGACCTTCCCTCATCAGTGCTGCCTGACTTCAGCCTTGAAATCCTAAATCTGACAGTCTTTCACTTCTTTTTCACTTCTCTTTCTACCAGGCAGAACAGCATCTTTGATCTTCCTTCCCAACCTGCACCCGCAACAGGCATCAGCCACACCAACACTGAAATATTTTATGTAGAGCTTTCCCAATATTCACTGGGAAATACCAGAAACTAATGCAAGTCCTGACGTAAGTTTTCAATAAAATAATGAAATTAGATCCTAGCCAGCTAGGAACAGTGCACATTTGATTTCAGAGCTCCATAATTCCATGGCTACAGGCAGTATAATTTCATAGTTCTCAGAATATGTGAAACTCAGGAGCTACTGAGAAACATAAACAGCAATTCCTGGAGGTAAAGTGAAATATCTATTAGTTGCATGTATCAAAGTCTGTCTTCCCTAAAAGAATATCCATTACAGAGAAATACTTCTGATACCTGACATACATATGGTCTTGTTTCGGGGGACCAGTGCTACGTTAAGTATTAAAAGAGATGTTCCATTCTCAGCCTTATGAGAAGGCAGAGTCTTTTTTGGCTTTGGTCTTCACAGAGTAAATTCATTAGTTTGAATTGTGTTTTTATTAATGCTAAAAGTCAGGAAAAAAAAATCCTAACCCCATAATGCCATTGCTCTACTATTCGGAAAAATTTGCTTGTCTATACTTTAAGGTTCCTGGGACAAAGTCTGACTTTCCAGTGGTTTCAGACTGTGTACAAGACAATAGAAACAATGCTGGAATATAATAAATGCTTAACAATCTTAACAGTGCCAGTGGATCCAGTTCTGGTCCATGTAATTGCAAAGTGTGTCCAGATGCTGCAATGATGCATACCTTGTAAATGCATTAAATGGTAAACAGACAATAAAGGTTGAATTAAACAAGTCAATGGTTTTGGCCTTGTTGCTGGCTGGCAGTTAGGGGGTGTATGTGAAATAAACCATCACCACAATTAGCACTGATTGGCACGCTACCATCTCCAAGGAGATCCAAGATGTTGACTCTCACTTCTGGGAATGGTCCCTCTGGGGCAGCGTTCAAAGCATTGACAGGTTGATGCAGTAAAGCCTAATGCGTAATGCCCAAATGTTTTATGATTTGTCAATTAATTTCCACTTTGGGAGCTGTCAGTTCAGCCCTTTTTCTGAACCGTAAAGGAGAAGTGCTTTTTAAATGGTTTTCTCACCAAACAATTGCAGAAGGATGGCCAGCTCCAACACAAAACCCAGGCACAGCTTTGTTAGGTACCTAAAAGGAGATACAGGCTTTCCACCTAATTTATCACCAACATGTTTGTTTATGTCACGACGTCCCGCATCTCAAGCACTGGTCACACCATCCTCTAAGATCAGCGGTACATCCACCCTGTAATAAGCTATTTAACTTGATTCAGTTAATACAAACCAGGTCAATCTAAGCCAGCAGCAATGCAGGTAACTATAGGCTACGCTGGGTAAGAATTATCTTGCCTGTGCCTGTTTCTTAACTCTCCATATTTTCAAGTCTCCCTTGTAAGATTTGTTTGTTACTTACTCTGTAACTACAGATGACAGGGTTCCCACAAAGATGTGTCAATACCTAATTAACGTTAAAGATGAACACAGGTGCTTGATGAAAATGCGATGCACTTGAAAACAGGCTATATTGAAGTTTCTCTGGAGGTTAAAAGATCCTATGATGGAAGGTGTAATGACAATTCAAGGTATTAGCGATAGTCATTTGGTAGTATCCCCCATTTTCCTGGTTTCTTTGAACTACAACTCATGCAGACCTATTTGAAATAATAAGTAAGGATGCTCCTGATACGGGAACGTGCCTTTCTACTAGGGCTGGGCATTGATGGTTAGGCGTCTGCTCCAGTAAATGGAGCTAGAAGACAGCTGAACAAAACCTGAGACAAAAAGGAAGTTCTTTGTGATAAATGATTAAAACTAAGGCACTTTGCCAAAGCATGTATGTGGCATAGCACGCTACTTATTTGGGTGAAGAACTCCCCCAAGTTCCACTTGTACACTGAAAGATCAACTTTGAGCCATCAGTTATCCTCGGCAACGTGCCCAGCACCGCTGCTGTCAGACGTGCAGCAAAGCCTGCTGCCCACCGAGGCCCGTTTGAGGATCTGGACTCTGGTTTCTCCCGGAATTACAGTTTTGAATGTGTGTGACACAACAGACTGCATTATAATGAGCGCAGAGTTCAAAACTTGGCACCGGTGCCTGCTCTTTTTTCCAAAGTCAAGTGTAAAGTCTTAGGGCCCTATTAATGAAAAATCCATCCCATGGCTGGATCACAGAAGAAAGAGGGCCTCAAATTATGAGCAGGATCTGTTATAAAAGCCATGTGTTCATGTAAAAATATGATGGAATATGGGCACAGAAAGTTACATGTGGATTTCACTAGAGGCGTAGGGATTCCTGGTATGCACGTAAATTTATATGTTGTACTTAGAGACACAATGCAAAGGGTCAGGAGGCTGTAAATATGTTTCCTTGCTGCATGAAGTAGGGCGATAAACAATGACATGTCAAAAGCCCTGAAAATCAAGGTCGAGGCCAAACTACAGCTTGAAGTAGGATAGGCAAACACAACTGTCCATGCGTGGACAGCAGAACTAAAGAACGCAGCAAATTATGGAAGATAAAACACATGATAGGCAGCAAGACTTTTACTTTTCTTTACCCTGCCTAAATTTTTTGTTTCTGAAGAGTGAAACCAATTACTCTCATTTGATACATCAACCATGCTCCCCGAACAACCTGGGGACCTGTTAACAACTTACATCTATCTATTTGACATAGATATTATTTTTAGAAAGACAGTTAGGCAGTCCTAAAATATAAATGCATACTAGGAGTATGTTATTGTTCTCAGGAAAACTAGCTGTTTTCCCAATGATCTCAGCAAAGTTACCATACTCACTTTTATTTCTTTTTACTATTTTAATCAAATCGTTCAGGAAAAGCTAAGACAAAAGACTTTTCCATCAGAAAATATCACTGTATTAATACCTCTAGCCTTAGCCAACTTACGCAAAGCAGACTATTCTCCTTTGTGTAATATGTTTAATTTCCCATACATCTCTGCTCATTTTTTCATGGACAGCCTGGATTACAATAAAGTGATTTATTTTTTTAGTTTTTGATTTTTTTTTTCTTTTTTTTTTTTTAATAACAAGGCTGCCTGGGTTCATGCTGCTCGCTTTCTGCAAGTTGTACTTGTGGCCTAACCTGCTCAGCTCCCTTTCTCTTACAGCTGCATGCATGCAGTCTTTGCCTACCGTTAATCCCCAGAGCCAACGCAGAAGTCATGAGAGGACTCTCTGGGAAGGAGATTTAAAGCTATTTTTGCAAGGCTGCTTTCAGAAGAGTCTTTTCTCCTTAGCATATCCATCATCCTACTGTCAGGAGAAGCAGGGAGAGCAGTGAGGCCAGAGTATACAGTCCTCTGGCAATTCTGCATAAGAGCTTTTCTCTTTGGACTACTTGAATTTGCCGTAATTTATGCCATCCCAAAGCTTCTAAATTACGTCTAAAGCAGCTCCATCCTCTTCGATATGGATTCTCATTAAAAAGCATGAAACAGGAGCCATTGTGACTGAAAACTAGTCTTTCTCACCAAAACTGAAACCTCAGCTATTCTATACATGAAATACTCAATGGGACGGCAGCTTTCAGCTTTTTACAGCTGGAGGAAGCGTTAAGGCAGCTGATTCAAGCAAGGACATCCAGGATCCACACAGGACGTGTAGATCTTCAGCACTGCCGATGCTGCTTAGATTTTACACATGGCTACGAGGACAAATTTCAGCTCCAGAAGCAAAGCTTCACGTTACATCGTGACAGAAACGCAGCCTACCCGCACCGCCAGCCAAACGCTGCTGGTAAGGATGGCTTGAATGCTATAGAACAAGTTGTGTCAAAGTATAACGGCCTTCAACAAAGGAAAACGGCAACTAAAGCACTTTGTTTCTCAGATTCTACTTTCATACTACCAGGGTCTTTAAGCAGAATGGATGCGGGGGGTGGGGGGGTGGTTTTGGGAGCTTACAAATGGAGGGCAGTAGAAATAGTTGTTATAGTCATTGTCTTCCCTATACCTTGAGAGTTCATTAAGTGGTCTGTTAATTGCTGGTGCCGGTGTAACAGAGGTAAGACAGTGAAAAACTAAGAGTCCGTTTGTACAGTCAACAAAGAGGAGGAAAATAAACACCACTAAAGCTGTAACTATGTCAGGAAAGGTTCAAAACCGTATGTTTCCAGGGAAAGAGAAGGTTTCATTAAAATTATGACTTTAGCTCTGGAAAATAATTGTTAGAGCACAGGTGGTTGTCATAAAAACTGTGTATATTAGGAAAAAATCACAGTGTTGTCTGTTGCAAAGTAGGAATAATTCTCTCCAATACCTTCTAAGCATCCCAACTGGCAGGTTTTCTTTAAATAAATTGGGGTAATAAATAAAAGTGTATAACCACATGATGTATGTGTAATATTACTGCACATGTATAAAGTGCTGTAAACACAAGGGGTTTTTTTGTATAGTGTCCTCTATGAGAAATCCAGTCCATCCTCTGAAAAAGCGTATCATTGAAGAGATGAGCTAGGTTACAATTAATGGCACAGACTGACATAAAATCCAGTTCCACAAGATATTGCAGAGCTTTCTCTCTTATTGCTATCACTAGGACTGCAAATTCCTTGGAATAGTTGCTTAAGCATTTTGCAGGGGGTAGGTGTTCCTTACATCCTTAACATTTTCAGAAAGAGAAATAAGTCTGTATTTCCATGGACAGATGGTTCAGACAACATAGCTAACGCTGTTTGGGATTTACGTGGGACAGCAGGATAGATGAGTTCCTTTGATACATCACCCAGCTAGAGAAAAATGTAAACTTATGAAAGGATTCCCCTCTGTCCCATCTTGCATAGGAGATAAGGATATAATGAGGAGGAGATGACATTTGGGGTTTCTACTAAATGCAGTTGCAGGCTGGCTGGAAAATGACTGCCTTTTCACATGCATTAAAGAACATATGTACAGCTGTCTACATTTTTTCTTCAGATGCTAGGTAGGTGTTAACGAAACAGCCGACCAGTTTATGAAATTGTCCGTTTTTAGTTTTCCCATCCATAAGGTCTGCACATTCTGTTCCGTAAGCTGTAGAGGTTTTAGCTGTGGCTCTCAGTACAACGTACACGTCTGTTCTGAAAACCCAATATTGTACTATTGTTGCCAGGAGGTCCTAAGTAGAAAACAAAACAAATAAATCAACTGTGATAAAAAACAACAACAACAAAACAAACAAGAGCATTCTTCTCTTGCCATCTTGCAAAACAAAATCCTTCCGGCATGATTTATTAGTAAAGCCAGCCATGGACAGTTAATGGTGTATGTCTGGATCTAAAAAACAAATGCACAGCCAAAATATTTTTTTTTTTTTTTCCCCAGGGTTGAAGTGAAGTAATTCATCTGTACTTTAACAAAAGCTTTTATTTCCACATGAAGAGGTGGGCAGCCATTCAATCAGACATGATTGAAATTGTTTCAGTCAGTTAAATTGCCCAATATTTTCTTGTTACCTTCAAAAAAATAGAGAGCATGCATGTGCCATTTTGACATAAGGAAATGTATGTCTCTACCTACAAGACGTTTAATACATACAAATTTGTATACAAATATTTATGAACCTATTACACACAGAGCAAGTAATACATTTGCATCAACGTGAAACATCACGATGAATTAGGATCATAAATAATAGAAAGTGTATGTGGAAGGAAAAGGCTGGGATATTCTTTACTCAGCTCTACAGCCTTCTGGGTAGAAAAGCTCATTTTGAAAGCAGATGCTCCTGCCTACTGTAACAGAATTTCTATGATAGTTTTTGAGTGGGTGTTCACGGCTTTCAGCTGGCTGCGAGGACTTTTAGCAATGCCTCCATCATTAATTGCCCAGATTTTTTTGCAGGTGCCATCAGTAGAAATGGGAGGACCTGTGCTTAGGGACAAAGCTCAGTAAGAGTTTCTCTCCGGCACGTATATAATATTTCAGTCCCTCTAAGCGATGCAAGGAGGCTCACCGAAGTCAATAGAACCGCTGAGATGTTTAAAGTGAAGCGCGTGTGTGATTGTTTGTGGAGCTGGAGTCCCTGATTTTAACTCTCTTTAACAGTGGCTTGACTCTTAATATCATACAGCTAGCAGGCTGCTTTGCTTTTACTCCTTTTTTTTCTCGGAAGCGTGCCACAATTCTTTTAAAAGAGCTTTTGAATTCATCTAGCATCACTGCTAAGCAGCACAGCAGAATATCAGGCACTGTTGTGGAGTTCTTCCAGTTAATTTAGGATTTGCAGATGAACACAGGTGACACAATTCAACATTTGAATAATCCGTGAGCCATTAAACAGCAAAATTTCAGTGGATGGGTTTCTTTTAAAAAAATGACAAAACGTTTCAAACATATGCCAAACATTTACAGGGTTGTCAGCAGCAAGTGGCTGAAGGAAAGCTGGACAATTGCAAATAAAGCGACTTTAGCTGATATATCATTTACATCATCAAGTAACAGCTGATGACTTCTTCATATTCAGATAGCCTTTACTGACTTCGTTACAGTCTGACACTCTATTTTGTTTCTGAAAGTCTCTTATAACAGGAGACCAACGATCTCTGAAGGAGATGGACCTTGCTCTGGAAATTAATCTGACACATTTTTTCATGCAAGAAATTTGGCTAGACCTCACAACCGTCCAGGAAAAATAAATCTTCTGTAAGACGTATTTGTGCTGGTAATTGGCACGGGTCTTCATACGCATTATTCATTTTCTGTAAAGAACAAATCTTTAGGTTAAAAAAGCTAATGAAAAGAAGAGAAAAAATATTTTCATCCTTTTAGTTTAGCTTCTGCACATTGTAAAGCAATCAGATATGACAACAAAGGAAACTGAAAAAAGTGACATCATAATGAGATATTTATATCCAACTACATAAAAAGCTAAATGAACTAAATATTAACCTGTCTTTATTCTTTCTAAATGTTGCCTAGAGTGGCACACAAGACCAAGAATTATTCAGCGGTCTAATAAGAGGAACTCTGCACGCCTCCAGCCAGTCCTTCTTTGTGAGACAGTAAATAAAATGGATCATATTTGGGCACTGCATCTAGTTTTACCCATAATTTATTATCTAATATTGGGTGGTGCCCAATAGCTATTTTTTTATATGCATTTTTTTATGCTGTATTGGAAAAGCCTGCAGTCTAGCTTTCCATGCTACCAGAGAGAGATCTGTAAACGTATGAGTCGTATCCACGAGGAGCTACTACCATTTAAACTACCGTGGTTGGAGAAGTCCTCTTTGTTCCCAAAATAACAGTCTACAGATTTTCCTTAAGTTATATTTTACTTCCTGTGCCATATATTGTAGCAACTGAGATATGAATCTATAAGGTATATGAAATATCAGCTTCAGTTCCTGTTTGAAGCAGATGAAAGTACTGAAACAGTGCAGTTGGTCGGACAGGTTAACTGCTTCCAGCCACTGCCGAGGGATCCTATCATCATAGGTGCTCTCATGAAAGTTCAGTTGTAATGAATATTGAAAAACATTTCACTTAAAATCGCAGTGCTTTATAGTGACGCCTCTTTTTTAGCAACCAGAAAGAAGTAATCAATGATTTTACAGATGAAGGGACACGGATTTATTATTTATTATTTATTATTTATTATTTATTATTCATTATTCATTATTCATTATTCATTATTCATTATTATTTATTTATTTATTTATTTATTTATTTATTTATTTTAGCAAGAAGCATTGGCAGTATTTTCAGCTTCGGCTGCTTCGAAGGACTCAATTAAGAATGGCAGGTACTTTAGCGGGGGCTCAGCAAATTGTATATCTGGAGATGTAATGAAGCTCAGAAATATTTCTTCCCCTGGGAGGTGAGCGCGCTGGCCATTACAATAGCTTACTTCTTTCATGCTTGACAGTTGAAGGGCTTTTTTAAATAACGGCAGGAAGTCCAGAGCTTTTCTGTGTACGCCTTTCCTTTCAGTATGCCGGATGCCCTGGCACCAGAGAGGCTTTGAAACCTTCTCCTCTTTCTTCAACACCTGATGGTGATTGTTTGACTGGAGATTTACAGCTGACCTGAAACTCAAAGCTTTCAAATAGCTGAAGTTACAGAAGGTTGAAATGGTGCTGGATTCACCAAAGTGATAGCGTTATCGGCATCTGACAGCTGCTGAAGAGTGAAATGAGATGGTAATTGCTGCATTCCAGCAGTCAAATGTTCCTACCACCACAAACACTAACGGAACTCAGAGAAAAAGGTATTTAGAGACCTTATCTTCTGCACACGTTTACACATGTTTGAGCTCTAACCACATCAGTGACATTACTAGCTTTAGTGGAATATCTCCTGTGATAGTTTATTGCTCATGTAAATACTTTCAGGATGAAGGCCTTGGTTAGTTATCTCCGAGGGGAAGCAGCCGAAGAAGCCATGATCAGGGAAGAAAAGAGACTTCCACCCCCTGCTCTTGGAGACGGTCCCATCCTGTCAGGGCTGAGAAGAACAGATGAAAACAAATAGTGTGTGGGTGCACCTCTGCAAAATTTTTGTGGCCTGTGCAGTGTTTTCTTTCACAGGACGGCAGCATCACAGAGTGGCTGAGGTTGACAGGCACCACTGGAGATTGTCTAGTCCAACCCCTCTGCTCAAGCAGGGTCAGCTAGAACAGGTTGCTCAGGACCATGTGCAGTTGAGTTTTGAATATCTCCAAGGATGGTGATATTCCTACCAACTCACTGTGAAACTTGTGCTACTGTTTGATCACCCCCACATTAAAAAACGTTTTTCTTATGTTCCCTTGTGTTTCAGTTTCTGCACACTGCCTCTTGACCTGTCACAGGGCACCTGTAAGAAGAATCTGTGTCTGTCTTCTTTACTCCCCCCCTCTTAGAGATTTATACACACTGCTGAGATCCCCCAAGATTTCTCCTGGCTGACCAGTCCCAGCTCTCTCAGCTTCTCATGGGGAAGACGCTCCAGTCCCTTCCATCATCTCTGTGGCGTTGGATATCCTTCTTTCTCCTGCGCCGCGGAGCCAAGCCCCGCTGTGCACCCAGCGCTCCTGATGTGTCTCACGAGAACTGAGGAGAGGAGAAGGCTCAACCAGCCCTTGGTCTGTTGACCACTCCGGCAATGCTCTGCCTGATTCAGCCCAGGGAGCTGCTGGCCGCCTTTGCAGGGAGGGCGCATTGCTCTCAGTGAAGGTGATACGGGTCTGCCAAAATCTGGGGTCCTTTCAGAGACTGTGGTTGCTCAGGTATTACGAACGTAAAACTCTAAACCACTCCCTCATCTGTCCCCTTCTCTCCCCTCCACCCATTGTTCCTAAGAAACCAGCAGTATACGAGAGCCAAGGAAAAAAAAAAAGAAAAAGATGCCAGTTCTTTATACGAACAACTTCATATCTAACGTTCAGAACTGGAGGGTTTCGTTGCTACTCGCTCCTCTAAAGGCACGACACGGCATTTGAAGTGACATTGCAAAATTGCAAAACAAGTCTTCCTGCAGTTGTAAATAAAAGGGGAGATAAGGTTGGAGATGATTCATGTCTGTGGGAAGGAGAAATTGCTATAGATACATAAAAAGAAAGCCGTGAAGCTTTATTAACTAAGACATAAAAGGATCGCATCAGGGATAACGTTCCCTGATGTAATAACAGTGAAAAAGGAAGAGTTATTCCGGAGATGAAACTAGCTCAATGTCTGAACAATATTTTCCAACTGTAAAATACTCTCTCGGTAGTGATTCTTTCCCTCATTAGGCTTGTTATTAGTATCTTCATCAATGTCCCTATTCAGATGTGAACGTGTATGGATAGTAATTCCCACATCTGTAAAAAACAGGCTTTATGTGGGAAAGGGAAGAATTAAAAGGAAGATCCTTTGGCAGGAAATGTCTTCTTTTTTTTTTAAAAAAAAAAAAAAAAGCCTGGTGGTATTACACTGTCAAAAAAAACCAACCCCAAGTCTGGGCAGAGATTAAGTATGATTTATTTTATGAAACACTAATAAGTAATAAGCTAGGAAAAAAGAGATTAAGAATGTCTTTGAGAATATTAAATTATGGCATGTCTTGAATTATCTTCTTGCAATTATTAAAAAAAATTTAAAATTAATTTAGTCTGAGTTATTGTAACAGAAAAATGTTGTCTAACAGTAACAGACTATCAGCATCTTGCTCTTGCTCTGGTCTATACATCTTATTGTAGTAAATCACTACACACACCAAGGCATACATACGTATATATGTAGTTACACATTTACCAGGCATTTATATTTTCATAATATTATTTTATATTTATGTTTCTAACACTGCACAATATCCAATTTCCAGGAATCCTACTAAATCTAGCACGAATGAACCTGTGCTTAGGGAAAAAAACCTAAACAACATTGCCTAAAACTAGCTTGGCAACCTGATTTTTAGGCTGGAAACAGTATGTTGCAAACACAAGTCAGAAAATCACTTGCACGGTTTCCTTTAAACCCTAAAGCAGTTATTTAGTTATTAAGTTGTGTAGATCTTCAAAATAAACCAACTGAAGTAAGATTTCATTGGCACCCCATATTTGTGCAATAATACTGTTTATGCAGGTGGATTGCTCTCTACCTTCCTAACTTGCTGTCCAGTCACATATTATAAAAAAAGACTTGTCACCCTCCCACCCCTGGTCTGTGTGTTTGCAAGCAAAATGTGCCACGAAAAAAGAAAACTCCTGAAAACGCTATTTACCAGAAATCTTTGTGCTTCCCTTTAAAGAGAAAGAGGTAAAAAAATTATTCAAATTATAAATGAAAAAGTCTATCGCATGAACTAGACATTCTGTTTCCGCATAGGGGATAGTTCATTACGGTACATTTCAGCTTTGCTTAGTCTTTGGGTACCTTACAACCTGGAAATACCATAGAATGTTCTAGCAGAATCCTATAAATAAAAGATGTCTGTGGTTTGGGTTTTTTTAATTTTTTTTTCATTAAGACCCCCACCCAAAACCTTAAAAATGACTTGTAGGTTAAAACTCTTTACAGTTCATCAAGTTACATCGAAAAGAATGTTTTTACTGCTATTTTATGAGTCCATAATATAGAGTTTTATAAGACAATTTTGAACTAAAGCATCTTCAATAAAACATAAAAAAATAACCTTGTTAGAAGAAAAAAAAAAAATCTATAAATAACGGCTACTTCTGCAATGCCTCTGAACAGGTTTAACGTATCAATGTGTACGAAGTCATAATATAGACCGGTCAATAAAACAAGGAGCCTCTAACTTTTTTATGCTGAAACAATTTAAATGTTGTTTTTTAGTAGCTTTTGACCTATGCTTTCTTCCTTCGCTTCTGTTTAAGGGCACAGGAGCTTGCACTAATAATAATTGCTCTTAGAAAAACAAGGGTAAAATATTTTTAGGATAAAACCAATACAGATTCTTGGGCAGGACAGGTTTAGTCAAACATTTGCTGTGACAAGATTAACACAAAAGGTGATAGATTTGTTTTAAAGACAAATTGTTTGAAAATTATCCCTGCTTGTATCTTCAACGCAACCCTTGTGTTTCAGTTATAAGACTGCATCCTGAAGCAAATCCCTTGCAATTTTCCAAACAGAAACAAAGGACTATGGTTTAAAGGATATTCTTTTAAAAAAGTACATAAGTTTCACAGCAGTGATTTTGTATCAGATGTACTCTAAAACCTGTGTTAAGGAGAAGCAGTCTTTTTGGCATCAGGGAAGCGATGCTGAAGCCTGAAGCTGCAGTTTGCTTGTGCTTGCAGAAACCAGTCTAGCTCATCTCTTTGCTTTAACAAGTGTCTTACTACGTTACAGCAAACCAAGATGGAGCTCTTCATGTCATTAAATAGATGGCTCTGAAAACCAGAGCCCCCAAAAGGACGACATGTGTCATTTCAAAAAACATCGCACTAACCGTGCCAGTTCCAAGCAGATGTAGCAATGCAGGCAGAAACATTTATTAGCATTTGCATATCTAAAAAGTCAGGCGTCTGCGTCTGCCAGGACTCCCCGAGGAGCTCCCCACCCATAACTCTCTACATACTGGTCTGATGAGCACTGCTGTGTCTAAGCCAGGCCAGTGTCCAAGCTCCAAGCAGGTGGTGACCAGGCAACCCATGCCCTAAAGCCGGGGAGCTCTGGCTGGAGCTGAAGGAAGCTTTGAGGTGAGAACCTGAGAGCTTTAGCGATGAACTGGGATGTCTGTGAGCTTTCATGGGTCTTCCTCCTTCATTCTTCATGGGTCATGACTGGTTTCCCAAGTGCGACTGTGGTATCTGAAGCCTTGACAGCAGGGAACCAGCAGCTCCAAACAGAATTATGAAAATACCTGAACCACGCGGTAGGAATTTAGTTGCAGCTGAAATGATCTGTGTACGTGACTGATTTGTCTGACAAGTAGTCGTTTTCCAGGGTTCGTGCAAACAAATTGAATTAGCATGGATGATTACAAGTTGGGCTGTGACAATGACTCCCTCAAGGAGCTATTGAAACAATAATTTCTGACTAATATTTCCAATTATTTGCTCAGCTATAGTCACGACAGTTCCAACCTCTTACGTTGCTTAAAATTTATGACTTTAATAGTGTTACAGACTATATTTAAATATTCATTTTAATACCAGTTCTAGATATGCTAGTAAAACCCAGCTTTATATCATTGCAGTGGTGAATTAAAAAGTAGATCTACATGAGAAAGTGCTATCCCTTTTTAAAAAAATATTTTAAAAATAAACCAAAGAAGAAATTACGTTTTTTCTATTCTTTTGTTGAACCTCATATGGAATGTATTAAGTTATTGAAAGTCTATTGTATGATTCTATAGAATGATTAAAAAAGCCCCACAGAAAAATTATTAACCATTATTAATATTTGGACAGTTACAAGGATTTCTGCACAACTCTAGAGATTTCATGCCCATTACATTCTGTAATAACTTCTCGATAACGGCTATCTGCTTTTATATATATTTATACCTATATACGTATGTATACATGCGTGTGATAATGGATATCTTCTTGATAATGGATCTCTGCTTTTATCTATATTTATACCTATATATGTATGCATATGTGTGTCTGTGTATGTACATATAAGTATGCATTGTCTTGAGGATTATTACTGGAACTTATTTGTTTTAAGAGATTAGAGAAAATACTCATACAATAGTCATGAAAGCTTTATCATTGACTCACCATCTGCTCGCTACAACTAACTTCTAGGAAAAAACAGAGGGTAATACAGTAAAGGTTTATTGTGAAAAAAAAATGCATTTCATTAATCATATGAATATTATTTTTTTTTTGTTTAGAGCTTTAAAGTAATACAGAACACACACTATAAAATATTAGTTGAGCACAGAGCCTATTACTATCAGTCATGAGCTACAAGACAAAAAAAGCTGTTTTTCTCATATTGTCCAGACAATTGCACTTCTTCATACCAATTACTCAAAGGTGCATTTTCTTTTGGCATCCTAGCATGTTAGAAACTTCTTTCAAGCACATCGAACATCTTGTCTTTCCATTTCATCTTTCCACTGCATGAAAAAACAGAGTAATAGTTGGAGAGCTCTTCCTTGGAGAAGGAAATTTTCTGTGTGTTCATCTGAAACAAGCAATCTCATGACGCAAGAGCTCTGTATGATAAATAGTATTTGGAATGAAAAGTTTAATGAGTACAGATATTATCAGAGCTGTTCTTTAGCCCCAAGTGAATATTAATGGCATGTGTTTTGTATTTCATGATACACTTTTTGAGAACTCTTAATGGAAAATAGTTCCATTCTCAGAAATAAGCAGTGCTTGCTATTGAGTAAGATTTTGTGTAAAAGTAATGTGATTTGAATAAATATTTTTTGGCTGTCACTGTGTAGTTACTTAGAAGACCTCAGCTAGATACTTAACATCTTCAGTACATATTGTTTTGAAGCCTTTGCTTTGCTGACTCCTCAGTCAGCCTTCCAAATCTAAGGGTACCTTTCAAACAAGATGAAAAGCAATAAAAATCAATAAAGAGCAAAGTTTTTCTGTCCATATCTAACAACTCTGCTTTTGTATAGAGGTGGTAGCCACTGGATGTCGAGTTCAAAACAGACTGTAATACTCTGTTTCCTAAGTAAGCCCACGATCACCAAATGGTCCTCTCAGTTATGCATTCCTTTATGAACAGTTTGCTTTTGTTCACTCTTGGGTTTTAGATCGTATCTATTTTCTAAATAAGCCAAACATCACCAAATGTCCCTCTTTTTTATGGGTTCTAAGAACATGCTGACTGCAATAACAAGTAAGAGTCTTTAAAATATAACAGAAAATGATAAACTGATGGGATGAGTTAGTTAGAACAAATCTGCGCCACTGACAACACAAATAAGGATGTAGCAGGTCAACACAGGCAGGCATTGTAAGAGCATGAGGGAAGGCGGCTAATCTAGAGTCCCTCTGCTAGTTCATGGAGCGCTTTGCATTGGAATAAAATCTATGAAGGAAATTTAAAGAAAACCCACCCACTCCCTAGAAATATATTTTAGGCCAAAGCAATAGACTAAGATTTTAATTATTTTTTTGTATTTGGAGAACATGATTTTCCTTAATTACTTTCAACAGAGCTCTTAAAATCTCTACTTGCATTTCAATAAGTTAGTGTCTATTGCTTTTATGTGACAAATGCAGCAAGGATTAATCAGAGTGGTGCTGTTCATGGCATTAAATTAGGGTGTATTTATCTCCCAGGTTCCACAGGCTGACGTTGTGAGGATCTACAAGATACTCCTTGCCTTGTGTGATGTGGAGTATTCAAGAAACTCCAGTCAGGCGGCTCATCTTACTTTAGAAAGTCCCTCTTACTCGCCCTTGACTGGTACCGAAGTTCGGAGAAGTCAGTCTATAACAGCTACATTCTTGCTTATTTCTAGGGTTAGATTCTGCTGGTTTATTTATGCTGAAATGGTGCTTAGCTGGCCAAAAAGGAACTAATTCCAGAGGCGAGTATGAACCAGAATAAACTAAGTCGGCAAAACATAACCAGATATCAAGGTCCAAATTACTCACATTGAAGAAAGCTCATTTCACGATGCCTGACTCACTTTGAAAAGTACTTCAGCCACGAGGAACTCCACTGATGTCCCTCGTCAGGAAATACGTCAGGAAATACGTCTGCTTAAGATAGCTGCAACCCTGACTTCTGATAATGTGTGGGCACAACGTCAGTCACTGCCTGGATACCAGATAATTGGAATTAGCCACTCACCCAGTCACCAATTCAATCTGTGTGCATGAACACACGTGCACACACACAAAGATGGGAGAGGTTTCACCATGAAGAGTTTCAGAATGGATGGTGTTTCCCCTGGTTTATAAGTGTCAAGGCCCTGATGAGCTGCTTTCTGTTCAGAATAAGCTCACTTGCTAACAACCCTCAGTTAAATCACTACCACGATCCCCGTACTCGGGTATTACATGCTCTGGAAGCTGCCCAAAGACCATTAGAAAATGATAATCCTGTACAAAAGTCTCTCTCATGAAAAAGGATGTAAATTTGTAAATATTCTTTTATAGATGCACTGAAGCCAGGCTTCAGGGACAAGAGACTGAGCGAGTGAATGCTACAGATGTGGGCCACAGAAAGTTTGCAAGCAGATCGTATGGTGACAGACTGTCTTACCCAATACTGGCAATTCTGTGTAAATAAAGTAGGACAGAAAAATTGCCAGTATATATCTGCAGGGGAACTATGCTAAATTTAATCTTCTCTCTTACTAGTTATATTCTATTTCTATGCCGCTGCCTATAGAACAGCAGCAGCACAGAGAACCTTTTAATTCCAGCAACAAGAATTTCTGTCATGAACATGAAAGCATGAAGCTATCTGCATTGCTCGTACATCAAACTACATTTTTCTGTAAATAATTGTAATAGAAACTCCCCTGCACACTGTTTCCCTCTTGGAAATTACAAACTAAAAAAAGGCCTCGTGTCAACCTCCTCTTTGATGCAAAGAGCGAGCAAGCAAAGCTGTGGCCATGCATTGCCCCTCAGCGTTTGCACATCCTGCTGGTTGCCTTCTCGGTGGCACGTTAGGAGAAGGTTGAGTATCATCTCCCTGGTCTCTGCCCTTGGGCAAGACGCAGGAGGGCAGAGGTGCAGTGCCCCAGTGCAAGATGCAGGCCAGCTGGGTGGAAATACCTCCACTATATTTAATCTGGAGTACGCTCTGCTTCCCACAGGCTTCACTTGAGATGCCAGGAGTTGGTAACGGACCTGGCAGGATGTATCTGCCCCCTTAGATTTCCCATGAGGGATGAACTGTAGTCCAAGAGACTATTTAGTGGGAGGCAGACCCACCTCTGGGGCGGTCTCGGCCACCACTCTCCGCAGTGTGACAACAGGAGCAGGGAAAGTTTGGAAAGCCATGAACTGCTCCTCGGAGACTCAAAACCACCTTTGTAATAACCCTGGTTTTCTATCAGGCTGCCTGCTGCTCAGACCGAGAGAGGCTGCTCAAACAAATAGAAATATTTTTATAGACTGTGAAGTTAGGCTTGTTCTATGAGGAAGTGAAATCAGGAGTAGTCAAAAAACTGGGAAAGTTGTGGGTTGCGAAGCTGCAGCTGATTATCCGTTCATTATCACATTTTCCAGCAGTTTGTCTCGATAAGTGTGAAACCGTCTGAACAGTGTTGTGGTTCTTCCAGCTCTTAGTCACCGAAGCTCACTACAAACTACGTAGTAAGTCACTCGCTTTCCCAAACTTTCTCTCTTTTACACACTTACACTAGCTAATTTAAGATCCATCCTTCATTTGCAGCTCCAGGATCTTTCTGTTTATGGGCTGCAACCAGGAATACAGAGGAAAAAAAGACAAAACTCCTCCCCTGGAGTTTTTGGCACTAAAAGTCTTAGACATGCACACAGATGAAAGTACTGATGGATATTTAATTTAATTTTTGTTCAAGATGCTGCAAATATACCTGAGGATTTTATAATCACAACACAAAGATATATATTTCTGCAAAGAGTGATAGAAATATGCCGGCAGATGTAAAAAAATGTAAGAAGTCCTTTACTTTTTATGAATTAACCCAAAAGTCATAACTCTTTAGGCTTCTTTATATTAGTACTTAGAGTAGCTGAAATCCAACAGATTCAATCACGCCAGTGAAAGTGCTGTGTGCCTTCTCTCATACAATTTTAAAACTGATTATTCCAACATAACTGATCTTTCAAGGGCAAATGTCTGAGCGGTTGGAGTGGGTAGTACGCACTGGGTACACATAACCTTTGGTTCCAGCACTACAGGCTTGTGCAGTCTGAGATGACAGAAAGAAAAGACTCTGTAAAAAAACATCGATGCAAATTCTACATTAACATTATTTTAAACACATAAAAAATAGATTTTTAAAAGTAATATGAGGAAGAAGCTAAGGCACTTCTTTTTTTTCCCAGAAACACAACTCTGAGAGAAGTCTTTGCGAAGCAAAGATCCCTCTCTCTCTCTCTTCTTACACACAAAATTCCTCTGCTATAATCCCTATTTTGGGCCTTTTGCCACAGATTGACTTTAAATGAATGCAGAATTATCACTTGAATTTACAAACTGAGAGACAACAGGATTTGCTGACTGATTGAATTATCTTCATGCAGTTTAGCACTTCTGCATGTCAGATACTATTGTAAACTCGAAAAGATTTCTCAGGGTATCACTTCTGAAAGATACCGTACTAAAGGAGATACAGAGTAATGTAAACAACGTGTGTTAGAAAGCAGTATAGTTTGTATCGTGCACATTTTTTCAGCTTTTCAGTCTTTTTCCTGTAAGCCTCATACCGCATTACTTACGTGCTCCTGCTGAGATAGACAGGCTACGGGATTTTTTTTTCTTCCTCCTCCACCCCCTGCCTGTCAAGATATACTTTGCTGGGCTTTGTGTCATGTGGCATTAGGAAAGCTTTGTTCTTCGAGTTTAATTCTCTTTTTCCGAGTCTGCTGTGGTGTGACATTTACAAACTAATGCACTTGCCCTTTCTGTAGCCCCTAACATAAATCCCATGCCCAATAGGAATTACGGATAATTTTGCTCTGAGAAGAAGTTTCATCTGTGCTCAAGGAAATTCAGAAATAAACAGGCACCGCAAGACTTAGTGCCTTTTTCAACAACAGCTTTCTTCACGTACGCAACTGTTCACTTCTTCCTATTCTCCTCAGCATTACATTTATGGTTTAATTGAGGGGTGAAGGATCTTTCTTCGTGCTCCTGAAGACAGCTATAATAAAAGATTTTTTTAAAAAAACCCAATGTTTTGTAATAAATTTGATAATATATTTCTGTATGTCAAGACCAAAATCAGAGTCATCCAGCCAACTGCTTGTCCTTGTTTTGCAAATGTATGTTAATTCATCTGGTGATAGCAACCCCTTTCTCCTTCTGAGTTTTTTTGCACTTCTCTGAACAATGTGGTTAAAATATGCTACTGCTATTTTCTTTGTACCAGTATTTATTTATTTTTTTTAAACAGGAGCCCATAAACAGCAGTAATTGACTAAAAATTTGCTCACACAAACTTTTAACTGGCTATTATGGCCATTCTGCTGATTTGTATGACGTAATGCTTGGGGTCCATTTGTGTCATCGGAAATTAAAAAATGAAGGGGTGAAGCATGTAAAGTACCATAATCAGAGATAAATTGTTACCACTGGTCCCTTCTATGTAATATCATTCCTGTAAATAGGAGGGAAAAAAAGGCATTTTATTTAAAAAGTATACAGAAATAGGATAGAGAAGCAAATCATTCTAAAAACAAATGGAAATGTTTCTTGGAAAATGAAACACTCTGGGTGTATTTGAAATCTGATTGTTTGAAAGAAGCAGCAGCTTGTGTTTAACAAATGTTTTTCCACAAAGCCATGGTGAGTCTCCTAGAACATGATATTAAATAGCAGGGCAGCTATTAAAGATTGATAAATTGCTGCAAGTACTTTTTTTTATTATTATTCGTTGGCTTTGTTCCTCCTTGTAAATGTCTCCTAGAAAAATCATTGCAAACTAAGAGGTAGTTTATATCTGATTCTTACAATCTACAATGCAGAATGAAGACTTTTGGTTCAACTTTTAAGTAACCTCTGTATGGAAATCTTCCTTTCATGTTTTTTCACCAATTTTTTGCTGAAAAATCCAGTGGCCGTTTTTTGCTCTTTTTTTGCTGTTACAGTACAAACCTAACTGTGAGTAACTAACTGCTCAGATTTTTCTCCACTGAGAAAAACCTCAGCTCCAAAAGAAGAAAAAAATCCCAGGGAGTCTTAAAAAAATGGCCTGTGCAAATAAGTGGTTCAGATCACTAGAGCAACCCCTGTAGCCTTTCTGGTTGGTTGTAAATAGCGATATTAATCAAGCGATATTGTGAAATTTTCATTCAAATCAAAAAGAGCTTCCCCAAAGCCATCAGCAAGGCTTGGAAATGCCGGCTCAGGATGCTCTCCTGCCATCACCGCGCCCGTGCATCCCCCGTCCCGCGCTGCCAGCAGAAAATAGCCGCTACTTCCAGGGCTGTTATGACATTAAAAGCCCCTCCCGTGATTTGTTGTAGCTACCTATAAGCAGAGTTATTCTGCTGAGGCGAGACCCTGAGCCCTGTCCCGTGCCGGTGGGTTAGTATCGACAGGCTGTCCCGCCGCGCCGGTGATGTACGGACCGCCACGCGCGTCACGGCGAGTCGCGGGTGACACGGAGGGCAGCCTTCGCGCTGAAACGCCCAGCTTGTACAGAAGCTGAGCTACTGTGGGGGGAGGACAGGATTCAGCCCGAGGAGATGGGTCCCAGGAAGGGTTTTGGCACCTCAAAGTTAGACCGGCATCTGTTTCAAGTGACAGGCAGCGGCAGGCAAGGCAGCACGGAGCAGCAAGCCGGCCGGTGGGCAAACGGCGTCTGCACGGGGTTACCGAGCTCTGCCCTTGGCCACGCGTCCTCTGGGCGGGATGGCTGCGGAAATAGTGAAGGCTGACACTCTCCTATGGCTTGCTTTTAAAAGCAACACGGTTTAGCACAATCCTAGCCTTGGCAGTGGCACGTCCCCGAGCAGAGCGCTAGCTTGGCTTCCCCTGTACCGAGGAGGGCTTAATGAACCTGACAGGAACAGCACCGTGGCTTTTCTCGATCCACACTTTGGTGTCTGGAGCCACGTCAGCCTGAGTCTCCTTGATGCCGCAGCCATGCCTGGAAACGCAACTCTGCTTTCCCGAGAGCGGAGGGGGGGGCAGCTGGGCGGGTGTCCAGGATTTGTCCGGCGGGTTTGCCACCGTCGGTACCCCGTCTTTCCTGAGCCGCTCCTCGCCTCTGTGGTCTGAGGGAGTCCTTGCTGCACGTTGCAGACGTTCGCCGTTACGGTGGGTCTCACGTATTCCCACACTAAGTCTGTCTGTGCATGCTTGGTTCTTCAGTGGCACCTTTTCTGATGAAGGCTAGAGCTTTTCAGCATGAAGCAGAGAGTATTAAAAATAGCATTTACTGCATTAAAGATCCGCTCAGCGTTTACCTCCTAATTCTACCGTCTTCACTAAACTGATGAATATTTTACTTTACCACCGTGTCGAATCCTTTTTCCACTGAAGTCCTGGTGACTGCTATGGGAAGAGGGACAATGACAGGACACTTTCCCCCCAAGAGAGTCACCCCAGTTTATGCTCTCTGGAAGTGCGTGAGGGATGCAGAAGCCTCAAAAGACAGTTCATGGTGCTTTTGGTGTGACTCTTGGAGAAAGAGGAGACCCAAGCCACGATGCTGATGCAGGTAGTATTTAGAACAGTATTGCAAGTATGAGTTTGACTGTGATCAGTTTAATCTGTTTCTATAAAGACAAAACCCCAATAACTTCTTACTAATTACTAGTTCACTAGTTATTTCCTCCTTATAAATACATTATCCTTCAGAAAGTCTCTGCTCCCACGCTGAAATCATTCGTCAGGCGGCGGCTGTTTTCTGCTCTGCTAACGTTGCCTCCATTCTCCCATTCATTCATATGCACATGCCATTTGGTATCAGTTTTCTGTTTGATGACACAATAAAAGTCACCTAATTAGGTAACAACAACTTAATGTATTAACTACATCCTTGTAAAACCACAAGAAATTTGTGGGACAGGTTTACTGCTGATGTTTTACTACCGTTTGCTTTCATTTCCTTGAGTTGTATTTTGACCCTTAGCAATATTAGAGGTGAAATTCTGATCCACTGTAGGAATCAGTAGCAAACCTGAAATGACTTTAAGAGCATTGGGATTTCTCATCTAGTTCTCCACATGGCAATAAGAGGAGCTGTTCTCACGAGAAAGCCCTACTGAAACAGCCCTCCGTGTGTAGTAATATTTTATACACAGGACGTGTGGATACACTACTTTTTTTTTTTAAACAAAGTAAGAAGAACAATAGCAGTCTAAGCCAAGCACTCAGAAGATGGGAAACGCCAGAAGGGAGATGCTCTGTATAATTTCAGACCCCTTGTGTGCTTCAGTTGTCCTGTTGATTACTGGGTTAGTTTTGTTTTTTCTCAGACCTCATTGAATCGCAGGAACTCCGGCAGATTAGCCAGCAGTTGTTCAGTATTGCACCGTGTGGACTTTATTTAACGTGTGTCCCCCGTCCCTAATGCTATTTAAACACAGTTAAGAGAGCGCTTTATTTCCTCAGAATTTATATCATGACACTGGTTATTGCTTCACAGTGTATTTATTCTCACAGGACCCATTACTCTCAATTTGCTCTCTGAAGCTGGACGCACAGAAGTAAGAACGTCAGAAGGGATAATTTAGGGCCAGTGCTCTGAAATATCTATTCCAAAATATCAAGAACCTGATTATTAGAGTTCAAGACCACGTGGCAGAAGAAGAACTCACTATTAAAAGGTTTGGTGACTTCGGGTGTGAATACGGTGTACATCCCTAATATTGTGCACATCAACATCATACGCTGTGAAATATCTGAGCTCAATGGCAATAATTAATATCATACTTGAAGCCAGTTAGTCAAAGCAGGATAGAGTTCAGCAACTTCTGTGTTATTCTTAATTAACTTTACAACCTGTCCTCTGAGTGAAGTGGTATAAATGTAAGTTTTGCGCAACAGATCTATAGTACCAGACACCTTGTAAATATGTCCTTATAGAGACAGTAATTCTTTAAAAAGAATAAAGCACTGGGATTACAGAAAAAACTCAAGCGTTCTCAGTAACTCCAGTGACTCACTTTTTCCTCATGTGGAAAACATTTTGGCTCTTGAGAGTGTTTCTCTAACAATTAAAACGCATTTCATCTAGTCACCCATTTGTTAAGATGTTCTGCCTGATAAATATCAAAGAAGGTAGTTGCTGGATATGTGACAGATGTCTGAGCGTCAGCAGTTCCTTCTCAGGCAAACTGGTACATGGAGATGGTAACAAAAATGTTCCATTTGCCGTGGGAGATATCACAGAGGTCAGCTCTAGATGATGGGGAAGGACAGTTCTGAGCAAGTATGGTGTCCTGAGGATGGTCAAATACTTAAATATGCCATTTGTGAAGACGCAGCATCGCAGCCACCTGAAAAGGACATCCTAATGTAGGACCGCAATGAAAAGATGGATGTGTAAAGGGGTATCACCTGCGTACCTATAATTATCCATTGTATCTTACATATAATGATAAATTTAACATTTAAATGCAAAGTTAGCTTAGTGGGTTTTTGGTTGGTTTTTTTTTTTTTTTTAATTATTATTTTCATTTTCTATAAATGTTTCACTGAAGTTTTGGAATGAAATATCTACAGCAAGAAGTGAAAATAAACAAAATGAACTACTAGAATACTTTCCTGAGTACTAAAGCCAAGTGAATTACAGAAAATAAACATGTCATAAGTAGCATGAAGTAAATTAGATTTTAATAGGATTTCTGATCTAGTTTATGAACAAGAAAGGATTCTTTATGTTTACCAGAAATACAAGGGAAACTAATGACAAAATGAAGACCGAAAACCCCAGTCACTACACAAACCTAGTCTGACTGGCATTTAACTCTCACACAACTGGACGGTCAGTTAGTTTCACGCTTACAGATCTTCAGGACATCTGAATTTTACTTAGTAGTATGTTACGTAAGGGCGTGAGGGAGGAGGATTTAAAGCCATATAATGCACGTGTTCATGTTAAATGAGTTCACTTACGGCTAGATTCAGTGGGAACCTCAGTCCATTCCCACCGAAACTGTCAGCATATATCCCTTTGACATTACTAGGAGCAGATAAGTGACCCAGTAGACCTAGCGTCTTGCAGAATCCAAATAATACATGTATGGCTTGGATCTTGTTTATCATACTCTATTTTTTCTTTTCAGTTACCCGATATCCATTTTCTCAGGCTTGAAATTCTCAGCATGAAAGACGACATCATAAGGCCTGAAGAGTCTGAAGATAGAGTAGCCTCCCTAAAAATGTAATGTAGTACAGATGCTTGCAACATGTCACTCCTTCAATTCACTGATAAATATCTATTAAGTTTCCCCTGAACCTTGAAATGTAGTCTAGCCACTCATTTCAGGCATCTGGGTAAAATAAATCTTAAATTGAAAGTTGACCTCATCACCAAATGTCATTTATTTATATTGGATTTCATCCTTTTGAGTGGCCTCTTTGTACGTATTAGAGGACGAACAATTAAGGCCTTTGGTTCAGAGAAAGGAAGGGCATTGGAGGTCGCCAGCACTACATATCAGATTTTAGCCAAGAAAACTTCTTTAAGTATGTTATTAAATCACAAAAATTACAGATTAATGCTCCACTAAGAAGGCAAAAAAATGCTGAGTTTGCTTCTGGACTGTTCTCTGATGCACTGGAAGTAAGGCTGGAGGCTGGAGACGATTAATCTTGGGACTGAAATTCAAGGCAAAATATTTATGTGAAGGACCCTTAAGACACATTTCTCTACGTCTTTTTTTAACTTCTCCAGAAGTTCTTGTAATACTCAGAAAAGTCTTTTAAATCATATTTCTTGTCTCATACAGCTGTAAAATTATTTTGTTCCTCTTGGATTACATAGAGGAAAAGTATCTTCAGCATTAATAAGAATTTGACTACACAGCTATTATATAAAATAGCCTTTCCCAACCTTTTTTTCTACTCAAAGAACTCTCTAATCTTTTGGGGGAAAATAATGCAGACAATCTTACAATGTACTACTCCTCAGTGGATGAGCTGGATTGGGGTGATAAATAAATAATGCACTTCTTAACAATATCACTGAACATTTTTTCAAACTGTCACAAGTTTAGTTACAAAAATTTTAGACAAGCCTTGAAGCCATTATGAACTGGCTCCTGACTAAGCCTGCAGGTAGTCAACCCACTCTATGAAAATAAATGTGTGCTTAAGCGGTTGGATTTTTGTTTTCTGTTGACCATTGCTGTACACACCACCTTTGGAAGCCTATGGAGCACACTCTTGTGGGAAAAATAGGTTAACTAATACTAAGTGTGATGGTGAGCATGGTTTTACAGTTCGCTAACATTCTGGATTCTGAAAATGAAACAAATTACATCATGCCATTTAGAAGTCAGACTTCACAGAGCACAAGTGGTCGTACTGCCTCAGGACACAAGAGACTGCTCTGCAACAAGACATATGCGATGCATCTCCAGGACTGGGAGATGACCTTTTCACATCAATGAATTATGCAATGAAGACATATCCTAAGGGTAGGGCTCATTAGCAGAACAAGGAATTGAACCCAGTTCTGATTTGTCTTGTTCTTTGATCACTTCCTTCCCTCAGAAAGCCAACAGATAAAGAAAGGCTGGAGCATTTGGCTGAGTTTAGACCACGTGGACCTGTTCTTCAGCACTGTAGTCATGGTAAATTTGGCCTCAAATAAGTGCATTAAATGAGAAAATACTCATTTCTGAGCTGCCATTCTAAGCTATTTTGCTTCTGAGCCTCTTTCTCTTCTTTCTCACGAGTATGCCATAGATAAATGCACTGAGGTTGTGAGACTGCAGTAACTGGAGGCATACGGGTAAAATATACATATTTGGATAATCCTATCAAATTACATCTATAACATTTTTTTCTGACGCTAATATCAGAAGACCCTTCTGGTACTCGAATACTCTTGAAAGCCAATATATTAGTTTATTGCCTAACTCTGTTAGCCCTTTTAGCCATTGTGGCCATCACTGCTCTTTGTGTGTCACCAACTGGAGCTTTGATGGCACAGCAGCTTCCAAGCTTGGAAAAGTGTCTTAAACAACGTTACACCAGATGGAAAAAGTCACTTATAAACCGAGCGCAGAGACTGTGCACCCAGTTTACACAAGTTATCAGCTTCTAACCCTTTCTTCTCTCTGTCAAAATGTGTAAGGTCTCCAATAAAGAATCATAACTCGCTGTTTATTCTTGTTAGATTGCTAAAAAGGTTGGCAAAAAATCTTCCAACCCTCGTAAATTAGCCAGGTTGCCAGCAGAAGTCCTACCAGCTTCTCAAACTGCACATTCACTAGTGTGCCCCAAGAGCTCACCTTAAAGCAATAAAACATTTAGGAGGAAAAAAAAAAAAAAAAAAAAAGAAAAAGGAAGAGAAGTACATTTTATATCAACTCAAAACAAAAAAATCCTCATAACTAATTCCTTGAAGGACACGCTGTGAAGGTCTCCAGTCCATGTGGACTAGGCACAAAATTGCTTTCAGCACTAGAATATTGCCTGGACTTCATACATGATGATGTAGATGTACATGAAAGTCACTCGAAAACCAAAAAGGAGTTTGAGAACTGTACAGTTTGTTCATATAAACATAGGTGATGTGTAGCTAGAGCTGAGAATGTGCTTTTGGACTGAATCTGTTTTCCAGCTTTCAAAGAAAGAAAACAAATCAGTAAAGAGCTTTGGAAAATTACTGTGGTTGTTCTAGGGCCTGAAGCCAACTCATCTTCACAACGTCCTAAAACCTATTCAGCCTCTCATGAGATAACAGTTTTCAGAAGTCTTCTGCAGCTCTCTGGTGACACAAAATCAACTTTTTCAACAACAAAAGGAATTACCAGGGAGGTGTGCTAATCTCTCATTAGTGTACAGCACGTGCAGGTACAACATGGAATCTCCCTCTGTCCCAGAGCAACCAATTTCACGCATTTAACAGAGTCCCACCGTGTACCAAACCATAAAGGAATGCAGAATTTAGTGGCTGCAGATTATCTGTCCACAAACTTTGTATAATAGCCAGAATTAGGCAGCAAGATACTATGGTATTATGTGCATTAAAGCTGCCACAGGCAGATCTTATTTCAGCTTAAGCACTGTTCAAATCTTACATGACCAGGTCTGAAAGTTCTGTGGAAAACTGAAGGTGTGGAGTCCTGGCTCCACAAATACACTGGGAAATTTGCCATTGATTTAGTGGAGCCATTATCTCACCCCAGATCTTGAAAACATTTAACAGATACAGTACTTCCCAGTGTGCTCTCTGGGGCCAGTCGGTACAGTAAACATTCACTAGCTTTAGCATGAGTAGCTCTTGCTGAATAGCTGCCCCTCTAGACACATAGAATCATAGAATCGTTTTGGTTGGAAGAGACCTTTAAGATCATCAAGTCCAACAGTTAACCCAACACTGCCAAGTCCAACCACTACACCATGTCCCTAAGTGCCACATCTACGTGTCTTTTAAATACCTCCTGGGATGGTGCCTCAACCACTTCCCCGGGCAGCCTGTTCCAGTGATTGATAACCCACACAGGGAGACAGTCTAAAACTCCACCAGAAAGTAGGTACAAATAGCTCTTACATCAATAGCTGATCTGGTCATGGGCATGAAGATCCATTTTTAGCAGGCAGATGACGAACCGTATTTTTCATGGTTTTACTATTGCACAGGAATTGTGAAGAAAACATTCATAATGATGACGTAGCTGCACAAACGCAGCTTAAAGAACAAATGAGTGAGGCATGTCAATGTTTCTCTTTTGGTGACATCTATGGAGTTACCTTTTTTAACACTGACTGGCATGCCTCATTCATCAGGACAGAGTTTTATAACAAACTATTGTACAACATAGGTGTCCTTTCATAACCGTGAAAACTCATGATCTATTTGTTACTTCAGTTCTCTAGCATGAGCATAAATATACCGAACTCCTCGAATGCTCATGGTAGTCATTCTTTAGAGCAGCTGTTAAACAGCACTTAATAAAAATAAAATACTAACTCTAACCATGCCACAGTTCTCCCTCTTTTTGCTCTTAGGAAACTTTACAGTTAACTGGGAAATCAGACGCACGGCAAAACAGCAAAAGCATCAGCATAAGAAAATTTAAGCGTACCTTACTTGTCAGTCCTGCAAAGTCTCATGCTCGATTTATGCACTGACCCTCTGAGTACTATCCAGGCATCCACCAGAAAATTCTATTTTTTCAGGCATCTAGCCTTGACTTAATTTGATTGACAGAATATATTTTTCCAAGATATTCTTGGACGCATGCAGGATTAGTGGCTGTAGTATGTGTGGTGGGAGGTGGATGTATGAGGTAATTAGAGACCGGGGAAACCCACTTTCTCCTCTCTCATGCATGTGATAGGATCAGTGAGGAGAGCAGCGAGATGTTTCTTCTTTCTCCCAATGGTTCGACCTTCTCCCTCTGTGTGTGGGCGTGTGCCAATATATATGTGTGCGTGTAGGGTTCTGCTCCTCTCAAGGAACATGAATTATTTTTATTTCTGTCTGCTCACTGTACACATTGGGAAAGCTTGACTTTTCCAAGCTGGTACCTGAGAAGTGAAGTATAAACAAAGCAAATAATGCTAGGACTTGGGAGTGGAGTTGAGGAACACAAACTCAATCTGCAGGGCTCCCAAGTACCAGTAATGAGAGACAGAGAGATGTGAGAATTATTTGCTGAAATGAAAGGAGCAGTTCTTACCTGTAATTTTTTCTTTAAAGTCATGTAATTTTCTAGGTCAAGATCCATATCTTAAGGAAAGGGGGCAAGTTCCCACCTCTCATGAAGCAATGTTTCAAAGTACTCAACAATTCACATTTTGAGTCAGAGCTTCTCAAGACAAGCTCTCTCACCTTTCTTAGGGTGAATACATGCTACTAGTGAATTCTCTGCCAAAGAAAGGTGTTAACCCAAAACTCAGAACAGGCTCCAAAGGGTTTGTCCAACAGTTACTCAAGATAACACACGCTTCCTCTGGGAATGAATACTGATTGTAGAATGAAACTCTCAGTGTCATCTGCCCGATGCACCAATTAGTCCTTCCCCTGTTCACTCAGTTACAGTGGAGAAACAGAGAGCGTGTGTGTAAGTCCATCTATAGCCAAGCTTGGGAAAGGCAAGAGATACCACAGGACATATGCCTGATAATGAGATTTTTTCCTCAATGTAAATTCAATATATATTTTCTTAATCCACATTTCATTGCAAATGAGTCAACTGACTGTTCAGAGTTAAAAGAGCAAACTGGGGAAAAAACATTTCATTATTTCTCTTTCGGTACGGCTTAAGCCTATTGTTTCAGTTAAAATTTTCTGATTTGGGCTGGGTTTTCATTTCATAATTTTCAACAGGAAGCTGAAAGCAACCTCCCCCCAACATTGTTCCTTTGACTGTCCAGCAGACAAGGGATTTGAATTGCTCCATCATGGTGCTAAAGAATGGGTATAGGCTCTGATGTTACCACAGGCAACATTTTCAATACTTGCAAAGAAAACGGATCTGGATTTTAGTTGAAACTTGAGTCAATCTGACAAAAGGCAGGTAAGCTTTGTGGCTTTAATACGTAACTTTGACCTAAATTTCAAACAAACCTGGGGCAACTCAAGCTTTAAATTTAAGTGGTTTCATATGTCTCTCAAGTGCAGGTCATTTTCCTTAAATTTCAGCTGAGAGTCTGAGTTTGCTCAATCCTGAAAGTCAGAGTTAAATTTAGGGGTGTGAACCCATCTGGACTAAAATCGAAGGAAATATTGGCACAAATCTCAGCAGAATGAAACTGCCAAAACTTGAAACAGCTCTCATATATATATCTACTCAGAAAGAGAGAAAGAGAGTGTTTAATAAAAGTCAGTAGTTTGTCATAATCATAATCAATTTAGTCTGTTTCACTCGGAGTTTGAAGGAAAAGGAAGTAAATTTAAAGTCACCTATGGCTTTATGAGCACTTTGACTAATTTAAGGCAAGCAGAAAATGAAATATTTAAATTTTTGCTAACATCTTCTACATGCTAATCAAACCTAAATTAGGTCAAGAAAATTAAGAGGCATTTGGTCTAACACCACACTGGGAATAGAAAAAGGAGAGAAGAGAGGAGAGGGAAGGAAAGGAGAAAAGAGGAGACAGAAGCCTAATATTAAACAGAGTTTAAAATCCATTAAAATACAAGTCATGAATGTCTGAACTGGAAGAATTTTGATGTGCATTGTTAAGTTTGGAGGAATTTTATGGCTTGCATAGGTTAATTTGTTCATTATTCGAAGGGTGAGCTCACCCCATGGTAAAATATCAGCCTGAATTGGGTTATTAATCTCCAGAATTCTTTCAATTTCAAGTTTATTTTCAAGAGTTAGGGAGCGTTACTCATATTGTAGAAATGCATAAAATGATACTATTTATCAAACATACAGAATTTCCCAAGTACTCTAAATAGCTGTTTAAAATTAAAGCAGATTGCAGAGACTGAATAAACTGTTTGATAGAGCAGTGTATGTAACAAACAGCTCTAACAGAGCTTTTATACTGAAAAAAACCTCTGTGTTATAATGTGACCATTGTTTCCATGGCTAATTACTGCTGTCTATGCCAGTGGGAAGCCTTGCTGTAAAGCAGCAGGAGTGTACACCTCCCATATGGATGGACTTTCGGGAGATCATATAGGACAAAAAAGAACTAGGGAAAACACGCACAAATGAAAACAAAGAACTAACAGTTTATTTTTCTAGGAATGAAATCAGCGGAGTCCATAATACTCCATATTTGTTGGAGTTCGGGCTCATACATGGGTTACTAACCATGGATAAGAGTGTCAATGTGATAACCAGCTTTATGTGCATAGTGCCACTCAAAATAGCCCCTTTGAACTTTGGACCATTTCCAAACTTTTCAAAGAAAAAAATATATTTTCACTTAGGCCATTTTTATTTTATATTTTAAAAGTATTGTTCCATTTCATAGTGGAGCTAACCACATAGCCAAAAGATTGCAGATAGCTTATCTGTATTTTGGAAGTAGAGGAGAAAGTGAGCAACACCTGAGTGAGGTACATGAAAAAGATACATGTGGAGAAAAATTAAATTCCCATCATTGGAAATATAAATATTTTAGAGATTTAAATGTGTTTATTGGAACTTGGAAAGATGCATCCACATGTCAACAGAAGGATCACACACTTCTTGTCCGAGAAAAGCAGCAGCATAGCTTTCCAATTTTACCTATATATTTGTAGTGTTTTCTGTCTATTGTAATTCTACAATAGTACTGGCAAAACAGCTAAAATAATTCCTTAGAATTAGCATTTCCCTGAACAGTCTTCATTGCAGTTGGAGTTTGAGAGAAACTTTCCATGGAAAATTGTAAAATAGAGGGCAAGGCGGAATACTTTAAAATGCAAATCCCACATTAGTGAAATAAAAAAGCTTTAAAGCCTTTAAAATTAAAATGACAGAAAAGCTGATCATTGAAATATAACCCCTTTTTTATGTTACTTCTATTCATTAGATTATGTATGAAATATAATTTTGAGAGAAAAAAACCCAGGAAGCTAATAATATTACAACCCCATATATTTTAAAAGCTGCCAATTTAAAGATACACAAATCATCAGCTTTACCAATTTGTTCTGATAGCTTCCTGCTGACGTCAACAGAAATGTTGACATAAACTTTGTTGGGGAAAGGATTAGGACATACATAAAAGTACAGCAGTTTAACAGAATTCCCGAAGACCACAGAACATATTCCTTTTAGAACTTAGCACTTTTTTCCTGTGCATGCATTAAACACGTATTTTATAGTTGATTATTAATTCAATCATCTCACTAGTTATTTTTTCTATAGAAACTCTCATAGTAACGATCTTCTGCATAAAACCTAAAATTTTGCTGCTGTTTTGTGATCCATAAAGAAAATCTTACATTTGAAAAAATTATTGCAAGTGAATAATAGGTGAAACGTCTTTTCAAACTTTCAAAATGCTACTTTTAATATGCTAAAATATTAAGCAAATCAAGGTTAGCAACTAAGAACATTGCATGACTTTATAAGACATTTCTAGCATGTTTCTATTCAACTGTGTTCATAGAATCATAGAATTGTTTAGGTTGGAAAAGACCTTTAAGATCATCGAGTCCAACCGTTAACCTAACACTGCCAAGTCCAACCACTACACCATGTTCATAATTATTATTTGTTGACAACAGGATTAGTGCTCTCATATATCAGTTGTTGATATTTTAAATTTATTTTTTTTTTTAATTCCTCTAAAAATGACCAGGGGAACTTGCAATATTCTTAAGTTCCTTCTGGAGTTTACTGTCTTCAAACAGATCGACAGTTCAGTAGGAAGAGACTCGTAATCCTGTATCCCTTTGTGCAAATCTTTCAGGTTTTTGGGAAGTTTCAACATGTAGTGAATACCACTCTAGGCAAAACACAGGACATATGTGTTTTCTCTATTGTAGTTGTGCCTGAGTTCTGTTCACAAATACAAATCAGTATTTCTCAGACTTCACTGAGAACTGGCATTTCTGTAACATTGTCGTCCTTGTCTTTCACACCTGCCTTGGGCTGATGTGGACAAAGAAAGGACAGACTTCTGAGACAAATTCATCACCCCTCCATTCTAATTTTGAAATCCCACAGGAAATAAAGTTGGAAAAAATTACCCCAGTTTTTTTCATTCCATTCCCCTGGCTAAAAGCCTACCATGAATTTCAGTGAAATGGTTTGAAAAGGCAGTGATAAAAGAAAATTATCCGATATACTTAGTAATTTGGGTCATTGTATACTTTTTTATCGAACATTGGCTGTCCTTATTTTATCCCAAGCAGTAAGAGGGAATAAAAAGGATCTTTTGTTATGATTATTACAGCTGTGCAGAGCTGTCACGAACATGTATCCACTTATAAGAAGTTCACTTACTTCAAGATTAATAGCATTTTATTTATTTGAAATGCCTAGTCACCCTGCACTGACTCCTTCAAGGTTGAGATGTGCTTGTTTATCCCACAATAAAAGATGGTATAAGCCATATGAGAGGACACTTTCCCTGCATGATAAGTTCCCCGTTTAAGGGATGAATAGGTATGTAACTGGCAAACACCAAATGAGTTTGCAGAATAGGTTGGTGAGGTCTGATTAACAGAAGAGTTAAATTTTGAAGGAGTACTGGAAAGACCTGTAGTCCTGTACTTAGTGCAAGAAGGAGTTTCTGAAGCATAAGAGAAGAAAAATAAGAGAATCAAAAGGATGGAGAGGAGATGCAATATGTACTCATAGCAAAGTAACAAAGGAAAAATGAGATCATTACTAAAGGAGTGAAGAACTCTGGAGAGCCTTGAGAGGGAAGAGCTACAACAGGGAACCTGGCAAAGACAGAAAGACAGAAGAAAGTGAAATAATCTGAGGGACCCATGAGGGTCCAGTTTTCATTTTTACTGGGATGTACAGTGAAAATTGCAGTTGTCCATCTAAATAAAAATAGTCCCAAACGTGGCATTAATTCCGATAACAATACTACAGTCAAAAGGGTAAGTCTGTCTGAAGGAGGCAGCTGCTCCACTCTATCTAGGTGAGACATCACGGAGTGCTCTTGTTTAAAACAATGCTAATGGTCTATCTGTAGTTAAGGTAATATATAGATTCATATATATGTATTTTTCTTTTAAATTGACCCAAAATGTTCTTAAAGAGTAGAAGCATCTATTTGACTTCATTTTCTGATTGGTAACAGCACTGTTACAGGACATGGGGATTTTTTTGCCAGTCACTCTCTCTCCAATGCCAACAGAAATTCTTTGAAGAGGAAGGGCTCTGATAGAGATCACGTTGCAGTTTACAGTCTGTGACCACAACTCCTTTAGCATCTGATCTCCAGCTGGGTGCCAGTGGGGTACCTTGGATCAATCTGTAGGCAGAGAGCCACAGACGAGATTGTCTCTCTGTTGTCCATCGGTGCACTGATCAGGAAGCAAACTGAAGCACAGCGTACGTGCACAAAGGTGGTATGAAATGTCTTTCCTGTAGCAGCTACCATATGCTTTCCTGCCGTGGGGTGCAGGGGTGAGAAGGCATCTTGCTGACTTGTCTGCTGGAGGTTGGTCAAATGACATCATCACACGGCGATGTGAGACACGGAGCGAACAACTGGTTTCTTTGGATTCTTTGGACTGTGAGGAATAAACATGCAAAGAACCACGCTGAAAGTTAGCACATGACAACACTTTCTCCAATAGCATGGTCTAGAAAACATCTAAAAGCTCTAATCCAAACAGTCTGACCGTGAAGCAAGTGTGGATTTCAGCTCACACTCAAGGAATAGTATAAATGTATGCATTTACTTCAGGAGGCTATCAAACACTTTTGAGTATACCCCTAGCAATACTGAGCTGTGTTTTACATGGAGAATACCATGAAGACTTGCTTTTCACAAAGGAAGGACCCAGGCTCGACACTATGGGATCCTGTGGCAATTGATGTCTACTGAAGCACACACATGAATGAAGGTATGTAACCTTTAATTACTCTGATACCCTTAAAACTTAGGGTTTTCTTCCTCTCCACATTTTATTTTCTGCATTTCTTCACTACAAGTAGAAATTATCTTGTCCCTAAAACTCTTACTTTGTTTCTGTATGGAAATATTAGATATTTGAGGCCTGTTCCCAACAGTATCTCGGCATATAAAACTGCCAAAAAAAAAAAAAAAAATAAAAAAAAATAAAAAAACCTGTTTACTGTTTAAAGTTGATCAAAAGTGGGAAAGATGTGCTTGATGATGTACTGAAAACCTAGATCAACATATTTTGCTTGTCAGAAACATGCCACCCTGAGAACTTAGCCTGACTGAGATTTGTATCTTGAGGGTGAGCTCCCTGTGTACTCCCTGGTACCAAATTTGTGGTTGCCCACATGGATCCTTACTCTCTGAGGAGACCCTCTCAAAGCATCCGTCTCCTCTGCTCAGCTGCCTACAACTGTGAAATTTATAGGCAAAGAATACCTTTGAGAGCACTATCTGTCACATTCAACCACATTTGGCTAAAATTAGGTGACAGCAACAAGGCAGACAAACTGGATGCTCTTACAAGCTTCACTTCCCCATGAAACAAGGCTGAAATGAGGAGCTCCTCTACCACATGTGTTCATTTTTGTGGAAGCCAACAAACATTAAGGCTGCAGACTAAACAGAAACAGCAATATTGTGTATATCTTGCCAGGCTTTTGCATATTTCTCTTCATTATTTTCAACAATTCTGCCCATTTTTCATCTATAAGAATCATTTTACTTTCTCTGTAGACCTTCAGCTGAGATATATTATCAATTATGGAAAATTTTACTGACCTTTCATTTTTTGATATGAAGGAAGATGTTTTCAGCAGTTGCCTAGAAAGCCTGAATAGCTAATTAATAGTTCCTTGGAATGTAAATTGAAGTAATACAGAGTTTCCGCCAATTCTCCTGTCGAGCTTTCTGTGGGCATCCCAAGGCAGCCCCTATAGTCGTTCTTTTAAGCATACAGTTTAATCCTATGCAGGAACTTTGGTTGATTTAACTGAGGTAGCTTATTCCATTTTTTTTTTCCTTCTAATGTTGCTTTGGTATACCACACATAATATATATTTTTCTTATCCTCTAGCATTTGATGTTCTAGTTAAATGAAAAAGAAATCAATTCCCACTGTGCCTAATTTTCAAAATGAAAGTGAAGAAAAGTGCCCCCCCGCCCTCCCCTTATGCTAATAGTGACTTTGGGGAATCACCACAGGAAAAGTTGTGAAGTTTTCATGGAAAACAACAAATCCCCTGCCAAACATGTAGGATATGCAAAGAACCCTTGCAAGTGAGAAGAGCTTAGCAAAGATACAACTAGTCTCCACTGACGGGATGCCTTCTGCTGCCTCACCAGGAGACAACCATCAGCTCAGGTAAAAGGAAAGCAGGTGATGGATAAAACATACACTGGCAAGGGAAAAACAACATTCACTCGTGAGCTAAAAGTAGAGCTAACCGGCTATTTTTACTGTTGGAAAAAAATTTTTGTCAGAAAATACTGTCTCATCTGTGTAAATATATCATCCTTAACTTGTGAGAAAGCTCAAGCTCTGTTCCCAACAAGCTTTGACTGGAAGCCTCTGGGGAGCCCAGGTTTCCGTCCATTGCCATTAAAAGAGGATCTGCCTGCAGGTTGGTGTCATCCATGCAAGCTCTAGATCTAAACCTCATATGCCAAACATTATGTTCTACTCAAATTACATACTGCCAACAAATCGGTGCTCAGGTAGCAGTAACACCCTGAAAACGTATACAAGCACAGAAACGTGTCATCGCGTACGGCTGTTTGCCTCATGCTTGATGCTCCCAGTGCTGCAGATGCAGTTTCCATTTGCTTTGCAGGTGCAGCCAAAGTGAGAAATGGCTCTCAGGACTTCTTTTAAGGATCAGGTTGCAGAGACAGAGCAGGCTCCTGCAGTCCTTTGAATTCTTAATTATGCCTAGTGTATCCTGTCTGAGAACAGTTGTTTCACACAGGTATAATCTAAACTGTAGATATGGCAGACATTTAAGAATCCAGTAAATATGGTTTACTTAGATATTGTCTTGAACTTTCTTACACATACATGCATGAAACTTTGCAAGTCAAGCTCTCTCATAAGGACAGCAATCAAGCCACAGTGTTTGGTCAGATGGAAATCAACGTATCACATGTTCTTTGCTCCTGTTTTTTGCTCCTGTATCTCTAGTGTCTGAATTGCTGTTAGACCAAACTATGAAAGCTAAAAAAACCCACAAACAAACAAAAACCCCAATCCTCTGCTTTTTTCTTTTCATGCATAGGAATGACAAATTCCTTTATTCCAACTAATAGTTCACAGATGTGGGTTTCAATTTCTGAACATCACCTTCTCCAGAACTTACCAAAATAAAATTATTCTGCTTGAAGTGAAAGATCTTTCAGTTATTATATGATACCGTATCTATCAAATCTCAGTTTCTCCCACACAAATTTCACTCCAAGTACATATATCCTCACTAATACTTGCTACAAAAATGAAACGAAAGGGAATTTATTACTCCCTTTCCTTTCTGATCTGTGTTGAAATGGAAAAATGATGAAACATAAAAGCTATTGATGGTTGAACTCAAAAGGCACAAAACAAATTCCTAGCAGATATCAAGATCCCCGAGATCAAACTAGTTTGGAGAACAAAATCATAAGGATATTTTTTTTTTCCCTCCTCCAAAGCAGGTGAACAAAATTTTGCACAAGGGAGACGATGAAAAGTACCACCGAGCTCAGCTGAGTATAGCAGCCTCTTGTTCTTAAAACAGAAATGTAGCCATACCCCCTTCTCTGGCTTCTTCTCTCATTCTTGTATTTGCCAGTTACCATGGGCACATACATTTGCCAACTATTTCTGCTACAATAACCAGAGCAACATTCATCTATAAATTGTCTACCTCGGTTAAAATAGTTCTTCAGTCCTTCAAATGGATCTGTTTGTCTGGAGACTTAGGTAAATGGCATATGGCTAGCAGATTTTCTTTAGAATTTGTAGTATTATAATTCTTGCTATACAGGAAAACTCAGTTTACAGCTACTTTACCAGTACAATAAATGAGTTTCAGCTACAGCACTTCCGAACTTCATCCATTTCAGGAATTATTTAAGGAGGACCTTTCCAAGTTATTTCATTAATACCTTTTTCTAGATACAGCTGAAAAGAGAGACAGATGCAAATCATTCACCTTTCCCAAATGTGAATGGAAGTTTTTTACTGCTGTAACTCTTATAGAGCCACTAATCTGTCAGCTGCTGATAATCAGTCTATCAATAAGGCGTACAAAGGTTCAAGTCGATTCTGATCTTAACCAGTTGACTTACTTCTGCCACATATCTAAAAAAGGTAGAACATATGATACGTATGTTGAAAAGTAGCAGCCTACTAGCAAAGTAGTAATCTGGAGTTCATAGCATTTTTTTGGTTGGATTTGAATTTTGCAAATCCAGATCGAGGGTAATTCAATCTGAGTTTTGTTTCATTTGAACCCAAATTTCAAGTGCTAGAGGTAGGATAAACTGTTTATGGTTTTTGCTCATCCCTACTGAATAGTAAAAAAACAAACAAACAAAGAAACAAAAAAACAAACAAAAACCCCAAACAACAAACCCACAAACAAACCAAAACCCCCAAATCCCCCTTTTCTTTGTCAGATTGCATGTTCCAGAGTTCTCGGCCCTGTTTGAATTGGTTCAGTCGCTTTTTAAGGCAGCATATTCCAAAGAAAAAGAGGAATACGCATCTCCCTGCCTTGGTAGAGTCTCAAAGTCAGAGGCCATTTTGTATCACTGATCTACTGAACTGTATCTCATCAGGTTTAAATTCTTTCTTAATCCCTCCAGCTCAGCTTCACAAGCTAATCTCTACTTCTTTTATTCTAAAGCAGGAATAAAGCAAAAATATGGGGGGGG
>VXBL01004075.1:3376922-3402321 GCA_013400195.1 Aramus guarauna | reverse complement strand
GGGGGGGGAACAAAACAAAAAACAAACCAACAACAAAAAATCTGAACTATTCTTCAAGTCTGGCTATCTTTGTCAAAGCTTTTGTTTGCTGTAAACTTCTGTAAGATAAGGTAAATGGTACACAGTCATCAATTCATGGTCCAAAAGCGTAACAAATAAGAACTTGGGAAGCTTTGGAAAAAGAAATAATTAGTTCTTTAGCATTAAAAAGCTATTATTGGATATCATAACTGAGCCATGTTATAATTATCAACAGTAAAAGCCTCACATCGTATTTTATCCTCCATGGAAAAAAGTACTCTTTCATTTTATGCTCTTTCTTCCTTTTCTTTCTTTTTTCTTTTTTAAACCATGATCAAAAGCTGTATATCTGTCAACTTCAAATCATATCTATGAATTACAGTCAGAGAAAAGAAGTCATTACCCCTGGGAGTTTTTCAATGAGAAAGAGCAGATTAGAGAAGTAAAATGGAAATGGACTCTACACATTCTTTCTAGGATTTCTGGCTTTAAATCTGCACAATAATTTAAATTATTGAATGCACAGAGAGTATGAAATCATTGTGGTTTACGTAGAAGTATTTTAAACTTAGAATAGAGGGAATACAATATCTGCTACCTGCTACCTATCTGCAGATGCTGATAATATTTGAGATGTACAAGGAAAACGGATTCAGCCTTTTACATGTTGTTTAACAGATGTCTCTGTATAAATCAGAAGCTTTCTTTGGGCTGGCTATGGGACCCAAGCCAAGGTTATCTATGAAGAGATAACAGAATATGAGGCTTTCAGGGAAGATACAGAAAAAAAAAAAAAATGTTTGAAACCTCTCCAAACATGAAGAGCTGTGCAAGACCATAGTCAGGTGTCATTGTGTTTAAATGAGTCTTTACCAGTTCATCCTAATAAATCCTTTCTATGCAGTGAGAGAGAAAAGACTTGAATTACTTCCCTAAAAGTCCATACCAGCTTGGTATCACAGAAGGGGTTTGGGTTTGCTTTGCATACGTAACTAACTCACATTTTTAATATCTACATTTTTTGGTGGTTAAAAACTTTCTTTCATAAGTCTAATTTCATTCCAACCAAGTTGTCCATAAAAAGTTTTTACTAGAGGTCCAACAGATCTAACGTAGGTTTGCAGCTACAAAGAGGACAGAAGATGTCTCTTCATAAGTTGCCACATTTAGAAGAAAAGGGACAACAGATACAAGTTTTGGGAGAGGTTTTATCTTGACATAAAAGAGAAAAATTTTACAGTAAGAACAATCATTCACTGGAACAACCTCTCCAAGGACATGGTAGAATCCCCATTGCTGGAGGTTTTCAAGATACCTTTGGACAGAGTGCTAGACAATCTCATTTAGGATCCCCTTCCCACAAATGTTTGGGCCAGATGATCTTTTGAGGTCCTTTCCAACCTGGACTATTCTGTGATTCTGTGAAAGGTGGTGTTCTGTCCGATTGCATCCTAGACACTGATTTTAGAAGCTAGTGTGCTCCCAAAGGCATTTCCCCAAGGAAGAGAGGAATACCAGGAGGAGTGTGGGTACCATCAGAGGCAGTAATAGTGGCTGGAGGCTCTCCAAACCCAGGTGACTGAAGAGTTTTTAGAAGTTAGAGACCACTGCACGCTGTCCACATGGAAGGGTACTTGTTCTGGCTTTTAACATCCCATAACAAAATGCAAGACTTCCAGACTACACCTCACTGAAATGGAAAATAATGTCAATACAGATTTGCTTTCACCAAAGAGCTTTGTTCAGATTAAGAAGTAGGACTGAAAATGGTCAACTGTATGACTGTTTTCTGAGGGGTGACTCCTCACTGGCTAACTATATCAGGACAAATAGACCATTTTCCACTATAACTTGTATAGCATATATTACATGATATATCTATCACTATTTTCAGAAACTACAACAGGCACCATTCTGCATGCTTTGTAAGTTTAGGGCACACATTCCACATTTTTTCATTCTTTTTCCATTGCAGACATTGCTCAGGGTCTGGCTGCACACCGTAACGTATTGTCCCCTAGACACAGTGGAGATCTCTCTCTAAACAACGTAATGCGGATAGCACAGCTCTGTTAACGCATTACTCCAAACTAACATTTGCTGGTTTGCTACTGCTGCACGTGATATCCTGCAAAATTTCTAATGCAGGATGTGCCAAAAGGCAAGCGTGGAGATAAGATCGCTACCTCTAAAAGGGTTCCTCTCTCCACCTCAAAAAGAAATCCTAATTATACACTAATTCTAGTATATCTTCCTGTTTATTATGAGTCAAACTTACATGATTTACCCCTAGCATTAGGAGTAAATTTACTCCTAGTGGGAGCTAAGAACAGTTCCCCTGGAAAAAATGCTGAATTTTAGCATCTTCTAAATGAGCTTGAGTCAACTGATAGTTTACTATGAAATTCTTTGAAACCAGTACTTCCTCTGAGCAATAGAAGTGATCTTTGAATTATTTTTGGTGGAAAGCTTGAGAGGCTTGACCGTAGATGCATCAAAGCTGGTGGAGGGTTTTTCATGAAATGATAAAAAGTGAAATGGACAAATCTGGGACAGTACTAAAATCCTCCAACAGCAGGAAACACAATAATATTATTTTGAAGAAACATCACACAAAGAGGGTTAACAAGCCTGTGGCCAAGATGTGTGGGGTTTTTTATAAAACTTTTATAAAGAAGTTAGGCCAAAATACGCCAGCATTTTGAAAAATTTAAAACCATGTATCTTTACAGATAACTGAACCACACCATGCCTGGCTTAAAGTAAAATATAAAATATTGATTCATATTTCATAAAACTCGTCTCTAGACTTCCATGTATTATCTGTAGCAGATGTTGACTGTGCGATTGGCCATGCTGTTCATATTCGGTTAGAGTGAACACTCACAAAAATGTCTCTGTGTCGTGTCAGCAATGCCACGCACGCACATCGAGTTGCACGTTTTGAGCTATTCAGACATATAGAGAATGAGGGTAGAAGGCAGAACAAGAAACACCAGTAGTGACTGGGAGAGAAATGTAAGGAATTAATACTTTGTTATCTCTGCAGATGCCTCTCAATCGGAAGTGACACATGTAATTAGATAACAGGTTAGATCTTGCATTGGATTCATATTTACCGCCTTCAAAGGGCTGGTAGCTCATTCAGATCCCTACCTCACGCAAGTGCATAACTCCTCTTTTCATGACGTCTCACTTAGTGGCGACAAGATGGGGCTGGGAGCTCAATAAAAAGCCAAGTGCAAACAAAAGTCTCCTCAAAACTGTGTCAGGACAGAACTAAACTCTGGGTGATGTCTGAAAGCCGGACCAAATATTGCTGACTTCAAAAAATAAAATACCAGACAAGAAACCAAGTGTGTTGTTCTGAAGCAATGCAGTCGCCTGTAAAATAGTTACAAGCTTTTCATTATCACGCAGTCATCATCAAAATATGTGTCTTGGCCTGAAAAAGCAGCCCACCAGTGATATAAAAAAAGAGAACAAGAGAAAAAAAGCCCTTTCCATTCCTCAAATGCAGTGTCTTTGTGGTTGTGTCCCTGGCTGTCAACACTTTCCTTCCCGGTTGAAAGATTATTAGAAAAACAGGATCCTGCCAGTGCCAGTGGCCTCAAGAGCTTCATTATATCACGAGGATAACCCCAGAGAGAACACAAAATCTAAACATTGGCCATACGGAGTCCTTTTTACTCAGGGTATGCATGCTTCAGCCAAGTTTACCAGCAGGTGAAGCTCATATAGCTGCACACAGCCAGAATTAAGAAAAGACCATGAGAAACTTGGCAGCTTTTATCAGACTTTCTATGGGGGGAAAAAAAAAAAGCCAAGGGCGGGCATGGGAAAGGGTCTGGACCCACATTCACTCCCTGCATTCCCTTTTCTTCCTGGGTATGTGTGGTTTTGTCTGCTGGAGGGGGAAACTGAGGCCTAAGAGAAGAGAGGTGGAGAAAAAAAAAAAAAAAAAAAGAGGTGAAGATGGACTCAAGCTTTTCTCATGAGATAACTCAAGGTCTTGTGGTCATATCTTAACCCCATCCCTTTGGAAAAAAGCTTACAACGCTTTTATGGCTTTTTGCTCTTGGACTAAAAGCCTACAGCTGTTTTGAAGGTTGACATAGTTCTAGCATATAATTAATACCATTTCCATTTAACTCACCAGTTAAATCTTAAACAGAATGCACAAGCTGTGACATATTACTGAAAAGAAGCAATGCATATTGGACAATTGACTTCTTGGTGGCCTTTAATGCTGTGCCCTGTTGGTGCGGTGTCTGTGGTTACCATTTTTCATTGGAGAAATGTCAAACAGTTCATGGGCCTGGCAAACATAACTATCACAGGGAATTCTGCTTCTGCTTGCTTTCATCTTGCAAAACAGTTGCATTTGCTTACAGAGTACGCATAGATTTATAGACATATATGCAACTTACACTCTGCACACATACATATCTATTTTTATAGGAATAGGCATAGGATACACAATAGGTCTGGTTGCAGTCTGGTGTAGCTTATCTCTACTAGACAGGCAAGAAACAGGTAAGTTAGATTTAAACTAGCTAGTTTTGGAGTATACTGTCTTGGCTGTCTGCATTACTGGAAGTCAGTTCTGTCCCTGCAGTGTGGATGTACTCTTCAAGCACAGAAATTGTGTCTTACACAAATTCTTCAGTATTTGGTGAAATTGTTTCTGTGATCATTTCTGCCTCCGAATTCTTTCTTTAGAGTATTAATGGAAAACAGGCATGAAAAGGAAAACAAGCATAACAGAAGTACGAGGTTGACTAAATATCGCAACATTTTCCCCCCCCGTATTTCCATAACTCTAGTCAGCCAACTTAACTGTGAATTGCCCCATATATTTGAGTCACAGGGTAAGGTTTCTCCAGTGAAAGCTGTTCCCAGTAGAAGCCCTGGTCAGCGCAGATGAGAAAGACCACTTAATGTCATTAAAGTAACCAGTTCTCACTAACAGTGTCCAGTCAGCTGGCACAGTCTACATCACTGGTAGACAAATTTGTCATGAATCAGCTAAAAGCAGTAACAAAGCAGAACATCCTACTCAGAATAGCAGGGGAGAAAAACACACCAGCAATAGCTTCCACACAGGGAATATTTTAAGACGCATCCTGAGGAAAGTTTGTTGATTCCCACTGTTCCTCTCAACTCCTTTGTTGTGAATGTACCGTTTGAGGGAATTTTCCTCTTTCCAAGTCTTTGGTGGGGATGTGTCAGTGGCTTCTGGGCTTGTCCTGAACGCAATCAGTGTGGACGAGTACTGCTCTGGGCTATTGCAATCACATCACGCTGCCCTTGTGTTCTTTCCATCGACTGACTATAACGTGGCTGGTTGGCTTTGAATTGGGATTATGAGTTTTGAAAGCCTTTAAGGTGTTGGGCCTGGCTGAATTTTAGACGCAGAGTAACACAATATCCGCTCTTGCAAGAATCTGCTATCGCTTCTGAAATTGGCAGGTGACTGTATTTTTAACTGTGGGGGGCACTACAATTCCCCCTAAAAACCAATTTTATTTATTCCCTCCTAACTTTTAAAACCTACCTTTAAATCTTTTCTTTAATTTCCAAAGGTGTTCTCAGATTGACTACCAATGGCTCTGTATTATTATTCCCCTACCCAGTCACTTTTATTATTGTTCTTACTGGATCCCTTACACTGTTTTTCATGTTTATATTTTGAGAACCTGGCATTGTATTTTCCTTTTACTGTTTATAAACTTATACAATGTTTGTTCTGTTGCACATGATCATGTAGATAGAGCAAATGTGTACGCTGACAAAATAGTGGGTAATCAGGGATTTTTCAATATTGCCTTCTCTCTTGGGTTCCAATGTAAATCTATGCATTATTTCAAACATGAATATTTCTACGTGTGCGGGACTTGAGAAGTGACCTTCTTCGCCTCTGTGCTGCCACAATTAGAAAATGCTTCCCTGAACAATGCAGCTCGCACAACTGTATCGCTTTAAAAATTTATTGGTCTTTAGTATGAGGCCAATACTGAAAGAATGACAAATGTCTTTCAAAGTGTTTATACATGCCTGTTGCACACAAAAGAGCTGGCATTGCTTACTTCATTTTTAAGTGGTCTAACTCTTCAGCTCCAAATGGATATATTTGGTTGGTACTGGGTGCAAGCTGGAGTAGAATTTGAAACAAATGGTTTCCCACAAAGAAATAAATTGAGAAAGCCAGTGATTGTGAAGGCAGCCTCAACAACATCTGGGAAAATGCAGACTGGTTAGCTAGTTTTACTTGAAACAGGGAATACATTTTTTTCTGTGGCAGAAGGTCTGATTGCAATTTTTGTATGGAGAAGTTGCTTATTACTCGATACAAATTTTCAAATTTAGCAGAGATTAACGAGTCCTAGAAACATTGGTTGGAAGGGACCGCTGGCCATCACCTGCTCTAACCTCCTGTCTAAAACAGGACTAAAGCCAACCTTAAATCGAGTCAGTTGCTGCTTTGTCCAACCGAGCCTTGTAACCTCAGAGGAAGGCGAATCCCAGGCCTGCCTGAGCTGCCACAAGTGGGGACAGTAGCTATCACCCACGAGATTCTGAAAAAAACCAAAGCAAAACAAAAAACCTCCCAACAACATAAAGAGCACTTTCAAGAAACGGTAAGACCTTTGCTACTACATTGTTCTCTCCACCCCCTTAACCCCTGGGAAATGTTTTCTCTACTTAAGACCGCAGCTTTTCTGGTGTGCCACCATTTTGTCACCAAGAAAAGAATGCAGCAGCAGCACAAAGCGGTTACTACTGTTTTATTAACTAGAGATCCTCATAAATTCCAGCTGCTGACCATGTGTTCCATCTTTTTATGTGCAAAGGCACTCTCATTTTAAGAAATGCTGAGCACATATGCTAGTACATGCTCTTGCAAGTCCCCAGGCTTTATATTTGCATTGTGTATAAATCCTCAGCATGTGACTTTAGCATGAAAGATCTGTTGAACGTGCCCTTCTCACCTCACAATCACTGTATCTTTTTTTCTAAAAATGAATCTGACTTTAAAAGCTGATCAGGTGATCATTAGACTATTTTACTTGAGCATTCTCTAGCATAGATAATCTGTGGACATAAATGAAGAGATAGAGATTTCAGCCTGTAATCGTAGTAATTTGAAGGGGAAAGGATTTTGCCCTAACATCTGTGGCACTGCAGGATTGGAATTCAGAGCGAATGGCAGAGGGCAAGTAGGGCTTTATTCAGAAAAGCCACCAAGCTTTTCACAGGACATTGGTAGCGATGGTTAAAACCCAGCAGGCATGACATTAAACCTAATATCTAGCTAGTATTGCTTGTGAATGCTAGCAGCTGCTTTCCCCAGGAGACACACCATCTCTTTTTTCCTAGTTAACTTTGCTGGAATTTGTAAAGGGATTTGATCCATTTACTAGTTCAACTTTTCTAAATCCACTCGAAGTCACAAAACCCCTTATTTGGATACTGCTTCCCCAAGGAGAACAGGGAGAGGATTTTGGAAATTATGTTGGTTTGACTTTTGTATTAATATTATGCTGTAGATAACTGTGGTATCTTAAAGGCCAAAGTATAAGCTCTCCACCTCAAGGAAGCTGGCAACTAACCAGTGGAACTGCAATTCAACAGGCCATCAGTCATAATCACAGAAATTGTTCTTTTAATTCCTTCACCTGTTGCTTAAAGAGGAGAGCCTATTTAAATCTTATCCTTACATATTCTCAATGAAGGCACGCACATTAAAGCGCATCATAGAAACAGAAGTCACTAACATAGGGAGTCATCTGCAGCCCTCCATGACTGGAGTAAACACAGCCCCAGGCAACTTTAACATCAAAATGAGCTGCTGCTTTTAGTACTCCTAAGAATATATACGGAATAGAAATACATACATATAAATGAGAAAGGAAAAACATACAGTGCAACACTTGCATAATCCATCAAATTATTATCTGCCAGCTTTCCAAGGCCGTAACAAGCAACTAGAATGATCTGAATATGACTAAAGCAGACACTCAGTACTAGCAGGGCTTCGAAAAGAGGGGAGATGAAAGTTGATTTCTCCAGAGAATAGACAAGAAGTTGAGGAAGAAGGCTACATTCATACAAGTGATGACTGGGCAAAGAGAAGTTGTCGTTTGTCTCATGTAAAATTATTTAAAAACAAGGGCAAATATTTGGCTTGCAAGTTGCAATACTGGCCTTGAGAACTGGTTGGTTAATAAAATATCACAAAATTCTTCAGAAAGCTATTTAAAGATCTGTTTCCATATTACTGATATCTTGTTTACGTACCAAAAAGACTGAGGCATCATGGTTAAATGACTACTTCAAAAGATATATTGAAATACCTCATACTGCATGATTTTCAACAGGATTTATTTAGGATAAAGTTGAGTGTTGGTTCTTACAAAGAAAATTTATTTTAAGAAGAAATAAAGAGGGAGAGACACCCCTTTGATTAATATTAGTAGAACTAAAACTAGGCCAAAATTCTGCCATTCTGTGATAGTAGAGGGGTTAGAAAAGATTGAAATACAATATTTTCTGAGGGGAAAAACCAAAGTATTTACACAAAAGACTATTTTTGGTTTTCAGTCTTAGAGCGAGGTTTCAAACAAGGGCACTGGATTTTTCTTGCAGCGTGATCCTGTTGCTGGAGCCCCTGGGGGCTGTGACAATGCTGTAGGACCCAGAATATTTCTCAGCTCTTGTGCAGAGGTGTATTCACTTTCTGACTCTGCGGTGAGCCGAGGTTCCAAGCACACATGGCAAGGGAGAGCGGTACCAGAGCCTGAAAGGAGGGAGTTAGGGCACACACCAGCAGCTCCCTGGGGACCAGCTGCACCAGGGACTCAACGTCGCCTAAAAGCCTAAGCTCAACGTCGCCTAAAAGCCTAAGCAATCTGGGGTCATAATACCCCTGGAGTATAAATTAATATTTGAAGGAATAGCTAAGATCACTCGTACCGACCAGTCTAGGTGAGGTCAGTTTTGGATTACGCATAATGAAGATCAGCCATTTAAAACAGCTCCTTCTACTCCAACCTGAATTATTGCTATATTCTGGAAAGGGAAGTTATTTTCTGGCTCTTCAGAGTGACGAGGTCAGAAGTACAGAGAGATGAAATAATATCTAAATGCAGCGTAAACTTTTGGCATGTAAAACAGAACTGAAATAATTTAATGCGGATGCAATGAGAGGACTTTTCTTCTTCTCATTATTTGCCAGAGAGATTTGTATAATACGTGACTATTCATCTGCCAAAACCATATGCATCTCTGACAGAAATCACATTATGTTCTGTGTCTTTTGTCACATGAACTGACAAATACAGTCTTCCTCATTGCTTTTTTGGTAGTGGAAAAAAATTAATTTGGTCAGTACTTTTTAAAAACTGAAATTGTTCTATGCCTCTCTTTATCTTTTGAAAAACCCCTGAAGACAGGTTTTTTAGAGATAGTATTTTTCCCCTTCTCAGCAGTTCTGTGCTATTTCCACTAATTATCTCCTATTTCATAAGAGAAGTGCAAAGGAAACCTCAGCAACTTCCATACCTCTGCTAACTTTTAAGCCTGGTTATTTCTGTACTTGAATTTAACTTACAAACTGAAGTAAACATTTTTGCTAAAAAGGAGGAGAACCTTAGATACTTCCTAAACTTTGGATGTCAATTGCCTAGAGAAACTTACCACTGAAAAATACGGAGTTTGATCAACTAGTTATGATCTTTAAAAAACCCAAACCAACAAACACAAAAAACCCCACAACACAGTAGTTTTGGGGGATTTCCTTCTCCATACCTTCTCCTTTCAAATATGGTTGGACAGTGAAGCATCGCTTACTTTTCTCATGTTAAAGCAAATCAGATTTCAGTCTTGTTAGCTCTTTGCCTCTTTCTCTTGAAGACATGAAAGACTGTCACAAGTTGCTTTGGAGACTGATGTTTCTTTTGTGTTAGTTTTTCATTCTTGAAACATCATGAGGACCGCCGGCATTTGTTTGCAAAACTGGCCTCCCCTTGTAAGTCTGTGCAAATTGTTTAGTCTTGAGATGGGTCTGAGGAGCACTAAATGCATGGGCCTCCTTTTTCTTCACTTTTCTTGATGTGCCTTGAAGGAGGGTCTGATTAATGAGCAACTCTTTAGGCCTCTAGAAGTGAAATCCCTCTAAAAGAGATCTTATCAGAAAACACAACGAGGGCTGCCGTTAACCCCCAGTAAGTTCCCTGAGACTTGGCTGACATCCTCACATTCCAAAAATCTTTAAGAACTTTGCTACTTCTTCCCCTGCAGAGTAATCACATGTTTAGGAGACCCCTCACATGAACCAGATTAAAGGAAGCAATGGACAGATCTTTATTTATTGGAGAAACTGAAGAACACAGGAAAAGAGATACCAATATGAAAGAAGTCTTAGAAAGTATTAAAAAAAAAAAAAAAAGGAAAAAAAATGTTGACCCTCCCTTGTTCTAGAATAATAGGATTTCCCTCTGTAGGAGTTTTGCTGAGAAAGAAGAGGTCAATACAGCACAACTGGGCATTGCCTAGGGATGTGAAGGCTCAATACACACAGCATTTTTCTAGCTGAACTTACCATAGGTAATTTCCAAACAGCTATTAACAAAAAAAAAAACTTTGTGCATGTCTTGGTAGCACCAAAATAGCTCTTTTTTTTTTTCTCCCCCCCCCAAATATCAGGTAGTCATAGTGCAACATGTTTGTCTCTCAAGTATGCAGTGAACATATTCTGATTACAAAAAACAAATCCATGAAGACCATAGATCTTTTTGTGAAAGATGCCATCTTCTATATACAGGGGTAGTTTTTCAAAGCCGCATTTCTGTATTGGCATCAATAACAGTACAACTGGCTTCAGAATTTCAGGAGACTCTAAAAAGTGAGGATTCCTACCTTGCCCCATAAAATGCAAATTATACTCCAGATTACTATGTTTCGGTTGAAGGTTTTGGGAAGAACTGTTGGACATCCAAAAGATGCAATAAAAGTGTGACTTGAGAGGAAAGAGGGAGGGTTTATAAATCCATGTATGTGTAACTTGCATTGGGAGAGGAAATATTCCTGCAGTGCACATCAAAGCCAGTTGTTTGCATATTTCACACCTATTGGAGCCTCTCTATTTTCAAGCTTCTAACAAAGAAAACAGGTAAGATGTCATAATCTTTTTTTTATTTATCACTTCTCAAATTGGGAACCAGTTTTCTGGTTCTTGTTAAATGATTTAGTGCTCAAATGACAGGAAAGATTCTAAGTGCAGTCTTGAAAAGCACTAACCATCAGTTGTTGTTGGCTTCATTCTTCCTGCTATATGGGAGTTTAACTAACAAATACAGTTCTCCTGCTCTTGGAATAACAAATTCAACAGGAGAAAATTGCTCAGGGAACTTACAAGCCAGAGTTACAATGTACATGGCAAAAGACTAACAGGAATCTAAATGAAGATGGTAATCATTAAATGATCCCTTCTTTGAGGGTTTACATTGGAAAGCCTTAGCTGGCTTAGATACTTGAGCCAAGCCCCTTAGCATAAAACTCTCTGGTGATTGTGAGGAAGCTGCTGGTTTACTGTGGAGTCCCTTGAGAGAAGGTAGGATGTAAAGGCAAGTGTTTTTTCAAATATTATTGAAGTAAGTTTCATAACAGACCTGAAGAGGTAGCAAAGTTATTGTTCCCACTTGACAGATTTGGAACCTAAACCACTAAGCAATGAGGTCATTTGTGTGAGATCAGGCTGCAAGCAATAGCCCTTGCCATCTTACCTTAGAGCCCTAGCAAACAACTTCAACCCCACAATTATTCTTCAAGGCAAGATGATATTATCCCCCACTTTATAGCTGGAGAACTGATGCCCAAAAGATTTAGCAACTTGTTGGAGATTGTACAAAAAGTCTTTGACAGGTCTGGAAACTGAAACCAGATCTTCTGAGCCTCAGCCTGATACCTTAAACACATGCCCATCCTGGTTCCTGTACTTTTGTCTGTTACTTAAACCAATTCTACCTGATTTGACTTTAAAATATTGACATACAGAATATAGTCTGCTCATTGCATTCATTTTGACGTAATAAGCATTAGCAAATGTGGCTGTTCGGATAGCTGCAGCAAAGGCTGTGACAGCCCACATGTGGACCACAGAAGCAGAATTTGAGCAGCATTTTGGAAAAGAGGCATGTCTCACACTACGTGGTTCCTCGCCTAACACAAAGAGCATCAGAGCTGCATACCAAAGGCACTGTATGTTTGTTGTCTGATAAGACATGCCTGACTGCTGCTTAAAAAATGAAAAGGATATTTGATGCCAAAGAGAATTTCTGCAACACATCTTGTGAACGGCATCCTGCTAGAAAAAAACAACAACAAACCAACCACCAGAACACAACCCAACAAACAAACAAACAACCCCAAGAAAAACCCACCACAACAAAACCAGCATGCTGGAGGAAACACACTCTCACTCTTTCCCTCCCACGTGAACTAAAAGGCCCTCTGGGAAGTTGCCTTCATAACCCCATCAACAAATGTAGAAAATCATAAAGATATCTTAATTGAAAAAATAAATGACTTGCAGCAAGTCTGGGCTATCTCAATCCAAACAACAAAGCAGCTCAGTTTATTTAGGAAAGACGGATTAGTGGAGAAAATAGTTATCAAACCACAAAATGACTAACCAGGGACATCCCTGCTAAGATATTTACGTTCCTAACACAATGGCCCAGATTGTTTGTTCTGGTCTTTATGCTCACAGAGCAGTGCAAGAGAGGGTGTGCAAAATTAGGATAAGGCACTTAAATTCCTCTGTAAATCTGGTGCCAGTCATGTAGTCCTTCACGTGTTGTCAGGGAGCTCTCTCTATATTCCCTGGGCCATTTCAGCAACCAGGGTGACCGAGGAGTAGAAATTCTCTGGCCAGGCTACCTTGTTTCCTGGTCACATTCCTTGTACTGTAGCAGTGATGAAAAACATCTGTTGAGGTTGTTTCCCCAAGACCAGAAAAGACTCATTTAACCATGGTTGAGCTGTGGATCTGGATGAATAAACAGTGTTTGTGCAATTGTTTAATAAACTTTCAAAAGCAGTGAAAAAAATAATTTTTGTTATCTTATTAAAAACTGAAAAGGTAAAAAAAGAATAAGAAGTGGGCGCAAGTCTATATAATCAGAAGTCCTTCTGACTTTTTGATATGTATCTTATGGTATTTTTCTAGACAGTGACTTCACAAGCTTTCTGAGATGACTGAATAGCTATTCCTCTGGAAAAAAAAAAAATGCTGTCCCTGGAGGGGTGTTTTTGGAGCTCACTCTATTCTTGTAAGGTTTGACATCTGGAATTTGGTGGCCAGCATTTCTTACCAATAAATGAAATACAACTAATTTTATTAAATGCTGTGGAATTATCATTCCTATTTACTGAAAAGTCTCAAATGCTGGGAGTAATAAAAGAAAATCTGGGGAAAATTATATAATTTGAATAGAGCCTATATTCCAGTCTGTGGTACATTCACATCCAATCTTAATCTAGCTTTTAGATTCATTACCAGTTCATCATGAAAACAAAAAACATACAAAGACATGCTGCCCTTTTACTGCACTTCACAAAAAATGTGATGGAAAGCACAGGGTAAAAATATGTTTACGAAACTACTCCACATAATCCACATAAGTGACTAATACAAGTACACATAAAAATGAAGGTCAGAAGAGAATTGTTTCCCAGAGTAATTTGTCTGACATGAACTGACCCAGTACAACAGATGATTATTCAGTGTGCTGCCTCATGTAAAATTCAACTATTTCCCAAAACATAAGAGGAAAAAAATAAATAAAAACAATATGAGGAAGCAATTGATAATATCATTCCCCCATTGTTTTCTACCCTGTAAACCAAAATAACTCGAAGGACACTATGAAATCCCCTGATAAAATATCAAGGAGACACAAGCCTCCAAAAAGCTTTTTGCTTAAAGAGGAAGAAAAGCTAGAAGCTTGAGGACATCAAGACTACCACACAGTTTATTTTCCCAGGAACAATTTTGGCGCTTAGGAAATATTCTTTGGTGGTAAGCTTCACACACATGCCACGTCAAAAAACGCACAGGCTGGAAGCAGTTCCACTCAGCCCAGCTGGGCTCCGAATCTACGTCAGGATGAGATTTGTGCACCAATATTTCCTTCTTTGCCCACACCCTGCTGTCCCTGGGAAGAAAACCCAGGCACCTGGGTGGGAGGGAGCTGCAGAGCCGGGGCTGGACGTCCAGCAGCAGGCAGGACACGTACCCTTGGACAGGCACCAGCTTCTCAAAAGACATTCACAGTTGACGATAAAAGAAGATTATACCATCTCGCTAGAGCATCTCTTTTGCCCCTGGAAAATAAGCTTTGAATGAAGCAGGGCACGCTTTAGGGTCTCTAAAGAGAAAGTTAAACAAGTTCCCAAGCAGCTGAGAGAGCCAAACCCGAACCCTAAATGGGCTCGCGCGATGCCCTCAGCGTAGCAAAGAGTGCGGATGCGTTCTAGCCAAAACCACAGAGCCCGTGTGCTGCCAGGGCAAACAGGATTTCTGACAAGATTTATCATTTCTCTGTTGTGATCTAGCCCTGAAGGCATTTCACTTTAATACAAAGTAAGCACTTGTGATGATTAAGAGAAATGTACAGTTGGATCACTTTGTTGTTCAGTGGCCAGTCATAACATAAAATTTGCTGGTTAGTGCAGAAACGCAGTGTTTCAGCCCATGTGTGGTTACCGTCCGCTCCAGCATCTGGGTTGATGCAGCAAGCTCTTTGACACGGGCCGACGCTGCTATTTTACGCCTTCGCTAGCTCCCCTCCCGGCTACCCTCGTGCTGCCGCCACCAGCACGGCACGCTCCTCTCCATCGGAAGGGTTTACGTGCTCGAGGGAAACACAAGAGTTTATCAAAAAAGTTTACACGAGCAACTCGTGTCTATTACACCCGGTCCCAGAGCACATCCCCAGCCTGGGGAGCTGGCTTGGCGCCGGTGCGGCTGAGGGAGGCCCTCACGGACCGCGGGCTGGCTGCAGCCGGCGCCTACCCCCAGCCTGGCTGGCCCAGGCCTGTGCCCGGCCCCGGTTCCCCGATCCTGCCCCCTCGTCCTGGCCTCGGCCGGTGCCCAGGGAAGCGCCCGAAGCCTGGGGCAGGGGCTGTCCCCCGGCTGAGGTGGTGGGACAGGACAGGCTGCCAGGCCCTGTGGGGAGCACCCACATCCCCAGGGAGCCCTGTCCCCTGCCAGCTGTACTCCTTGTGCTGACAGAGAGCGCCCGACCTTGTATCGCTGGTTTTTGGGGTTTTGTTTGTTTCAAACCAGCACTGCGAGAGTGGCATTTGCTGATTTTCACACCTAAACTGCAGTGTGGGAACTGGGAACTGTTTAAGAATGAAGCTCTCTCCTCAGATATGCACGGGGACCCTCACACGCCAGCCAGCAAACGGGCACGTGGTAAACTCAGAGCAGCTCTCAGGCTATGGAGCACCCAACCTCACGCTTGGCAAGCCTTTTCAACAAGCTGCGTGTGGTATAAAAGGTGTTCAGTGCCTGTAAACAAGCTGTGGCGGAGCAAAGCAGTTGCTCAGCTTGTGGCGTGCGCAGCCTTGCAATCACCTGCAGCACGACTCCCTCTGACCACCAGCATGGCGGGGGGGGGGAGGAACAGGAGAGGACATGGCCTCTTCGGGGTGCGACCCTCTTCAGCTGCTGCAGCGGGATCTCCCACCCGGACCCTCCTCAATCCAAACATAAAAATCCTCGCTCTGGCTGTCTCCCTTCCCAAACGCGCTGCCCTTGTGAGGCTGGTATGCGTACGTGTATGCCCCTGTGCTGTTTGTTCACCCCTCCCCCTGTGGAAGCAAGCCACGGGACCTACAGGACAGACATCTGATTTAAATAAGCATCCAGAAAAGAGGCTGGAAAGCTGGCACGTTTGTTCACGCAAGAGCAAGCTCCGAGGCAAGAGATAGGCAACGTCGCAGAGTTCCAGCCTGTGGCGTTACAGCCTGCTGCCTAATGAAACCCAGGGAACAGGGAGTCTCAGCCAACACTGCTCCGCACACCGTCCTCCGCACGGCCCTCCGCTCGCCTGCGAGCTGGTTTGAACAGCGTGCCCAAACCCACTCGTCCATTAATGCTGCACTAAGTGGTGCCACGGTCGCTTTTTCAGAGAATAAGGCAGCTACCAGACTTATTTCACAACCTAATAACGGTACGTAAATGGTTCCTCTTGGCTGTTTCCACTTGTGATGCAGCTGGCAAGAAAAGCCTACGCAGCACTTACACGGAGAAGGGAATGATAAAAGGAAACATTTCCCCTTAGCAGTGTAATTAATACCCAATTGCATTCAGAGTTATCAATTACATTTGTATATGTTACATATGCAAATAAATATATATAAAGAAGACTTGAGAGCATACAGGTAGAAAAGAGAAAAGGAGAAATTTGAGATATACTTAAAAGTAAATTTTAACACTTCCAACAATTCAAGCTGAAAAAACAATAGAAAGGATTCCTGCTGCTCACAGTTGACAAATGGATTTTTTAGCTGGGATTAATGGTCTGCTTACCTATTCACTGTCTGCACAGCCTCCAGGAAAAACAGAGAAGGGACAGAACCTCACATTCTGCTGTGATAACCCCAATGTGATTCTTGTGCTTTCCTCTTGCTTTTCCTTTTCTATTTTTTCTTCTTTTCTTCCTTTTTTTTTTTTTTTAAAACTGCTTTTTCATTATCATTGCTCTGACCTTTCTGTGCTTGGTTTGGACCTCATTCTGCCATTCTTCCTCTGTTTCTCCTACTAGCACCTTCAATGAAAACACACTTGTTTCTCTGTTGTCATTTTTAAATTGAAATCAGGAGAGCTAGATTGGGTTTCCCTGAAATACAGGTGCTCCTGTAAGTACATAATTAATTCCCCCTCAGATGTTTCAGTCCTTAATTATCCTCCTGCCTTCTGTTATCATGTCTTAACAGATATTTCTGGGTATAACGTAAGACTCCTCCAATGCCTGCTAATAGCATAATACAAAAAAGATAGCTTGTTGGGTATTGTGCGGTAGTGTTCCTTGGCTGCTCTGCGGTTGGGCCAAGGTGTTAGGTGCTACCCATGTATAATACCACTCAAGTGAGAAGTAGTTTGGATAGATCACGTATACACCTATTGATTTTCCTCTTTCTCGGCCAATGAAGTGATTTAAGCCTTATGTAACACCTTGTTTTCAATGAAACAGGAGCTAACACTTTGAGATGGTGATAGATGATAACCCTTTACATGTAAATGTATACTTAACCCACCCCTGAAACTGGTGTGGTTTTATCCCACTTGCCCATCATGGGAAGAGTTTTTTCTCAGTAAAAGTTATGTTGAAAAATGTTGGTTAACTACTCATTTATACTTTAGAAATACCTAGCCAGGGTAGGTGTTGATGGTGCCCAGGAGTTAAGAGGTATGCGCTAATATCACTGAACTTGCAAGATTCTGCGAGTTATTTTTGCAAGTAGGAGAGGACTCTAGATTTAGGAAGGTGGACAGACCCGGTGCGATCATGTGGGCAGCAGGGGGCTTGGGTAGGTACTTTGCTGACGTACACAATGACATGGCAGTACCAAGCAAGTTTCCTTTTTTTTTTTTTTCCCTAAGTGTATTCAAATAAACAGTAGGGCTTCAGTTCTTCTCTGACACTGGTAGAAATACATTTATTATTCCTTCTCATTCTTGGGAGCCAAGTTAACCCAGACAGCCTGAATAGATTTCCAGGTTCACTAATGACCTCACAGGAATTGAATAATGAAATCATATCTGCCTCTTTACTGAATAGAGACAGCCCAAGCTTACACAGATCTAATTATTGCATTTCTTGAAGATAAATTGCAGCCTTGAAGGCGTCTTGCAATCAGTTATCAGGCATAACTCCATGGGCACCAACTTTCATTTTTCTCCAGTACAGTGATGTACTGCCAATATTTAACAAGGGGCTCCCGCTAAAATTTCCGTATTAATCTGTTCTATACCCTTGTGTCCCTGAGGCGCATATTCTTGCAGGGAAAGAAAATAGTAATGAAGAAAATTTATTCATTTATTTTTACATTACTGTTTAAACATTTTCTGAGAATCACAGCCAAAGAGGAAAATAAAACCACTTGGCAAACAAACCTCTATTATATGTACTTTTGCAGGAAATGTTTATACTTCACTTCATTCCTGGTTAAAAAAAAAAAAAAAAAAAAGGGGGGAAAAAAAAAAAAAAGCTGGAGCACTCGTAAAGTGGTGTTTGACTTGTGATATTAGAGTTGGTAGCAGCAAAGAGGTGGAGTTACCTGTCTGTGAAAAATTGCCAAACTCAGGAAATTAGTCCTTTTAAAAAGTATGAGAAGGGATAAAACTGATTTCTCCAGTATGACAAGAACAACAATTAGCTAAGTGAAGGGGAAGAAATTCTTCATGAAATGAAGTGATCACCACCTTACTGCATTGAGCAATTCTGTCCATTCCGGTGGAGTGGAGGAACGTGTAACTAAGAAAGAATAAAAGTCACAGGACCACTCTGTATTTTTAGACAGAAATAGTTCTGCTTTTAAATTGTACAAGGACTGGTCACTAGATAATATAGTTACAAGAGGATGAAAAGAAATAACCAGATTTAATAAGTATGTAAGGGGTGCCGCAGTTCCATTAGTGGTAGGAAATCATCCCAATATTCCTGTCAATTTGGCTGCAAAACCTTAACAAGACTCTCAAGAAACACCAGGGATTTCCTCCAGTGATGTTCACTTTTTCCCTTTTTTCATCCAAATCTGATTGTGTTTTCAAATTGGCTAATCTTTTACTTGTATTTGCCTTAACAAGTAACCAGAGATATGTTTTTAAGTTTTTATAGATTGAATCCAAATGTAAAACAATTGCTACTTTATTTTTATTGTTTGTGTAGCTGGTAGGAGTGTTAGTCTCCTTATATGGATTAAAAGGAAACAGAACATTTAATTTATGATTTTTTTGCTTTAAAACCCAAAGTTTTTCTTAATCTGAAGTGAAAAAGCACATATTTCACTGGAAAGTTCAGAGCTTGCATGAAGTTTTCTATTACTGCTCACGTCGTATTTGACTTTTTAAAAGAACTGATGTGAAAAATATTGAGATGACGTGACTACTCATCCCGATAATGAGTCCTGCTTCCCCACCCTGATAATTAACAAGTAGCCACCCGTTATTAAGCAGACCAAATATTTCAATAAAGGGTCCTGCTGAGTTTTCTCTGTTCTGAAACAGATTTTACTTGAAAATTGAAATAATGAGGTTCCCCTAAACTGATAAGCAGCTCAATCAAGCCCACTGCACTGGGTCCATAAATCTTAAGCAGAGTTTAATTACGAGCAGAGTTTCCCTGGCAGAGCCAATAGAGGGGCCTTTTGCTCTCCCTTGCTGCCTAGTTGTGGTTCCCATGATTCAAGTAAATCTCTGTAGACCTGCCTGCAAGGAAAACAGTTTGAAGTTTAGACATCAGTTAAAAGGGAATTTGAGAGAGCTGCAAAAACAATGCCCTGATGAGCCTTTTGGACTTTGCCAATGGACAGCTGAAAACAAAACACCCAAGCAAGTAATTAGCAAGGCCAAGTCACTTCCAATTAGACATCTGAACAGCAATCCTATGTGGTCTCAGAGGGCCATTCCCTTTGAAAGAAGATGTTCACATCTAAAAATACATCCTCCCCCTACACACATGCAGCGTTTCAGCACATGGGAGAATGTAGGAAGAGCAGACTCTGATAAGGTGGGATCCCATGCAGCTTTCTGCAGTGGGCAGTATATCTATTCCAGTGCTGTGGGAACATTCACAAACACTTTGAACACATATATCCTGATCCTGTCTGGGGATACGAAGGGCAAGATTTAGTGTGTGTGAGAAAAAGTCACACTGAAGTAGATGGGATTAGCCAGTGTTTCTTCTTAGCAAAATCATAACTGAGTTGGTGCTTCAGTATGACTGTTCAAACACAGTAGTAAATTTGCTTTAAAAATTTTTGGACTAGAGAGACCGGTAACAGTGGTGTTTTTTGGATCAGAAAAAGGTCAGAACTTTAGAAGTTCAAGTCAGTCAACAAGTCAAAGCAGAGATCCTTGCCTCTCTGTCAGGTAGGAAATAAAGTTGTATGTTGCTGAAATAATGATGTCTAACTGAAAAATCCTACGCAAACTATCATAGACAAACCACTAAGTCCTCCCATGCTTTTCAAAGGGCAAACAAACAAAAAGCCAGGTATAAATAAAAGAAGAACCTAGATTTAACAAAACCTTCAAATACAGTTTACAAACAAATACAGCAAAAAGATACAGCAGAGGTATCAGTTTCTTCCATACTATCACCGTTGCTTTAGAGCTGCCAAACCCTGGAAAACAAAGCTCACTGAAATCAGTAGAAATACAGCTTGACGTATCTGAAGACTTTTGTAAGTTTTACTTTCTATTCAGTTTAAGACTTAAGACTAATGTGTACATCTGAGAAGAAAAATATGGTACGTTCAGTTTTGCATACAGTGTATTAGATTTTAACTGATTTATTGTTCTGTTGTGTGGACTTGAGGGAAATCACTGTGCTGTGGTGTTTCACAGATTATGCAGAGTACAAGCCAAAATGTTTGTTATGAAAACAACTATTTGTTATAATTGCAAATCTTTATAAGCCATGGTGGTGAAAAGCAAATTCAATACTACTGGAGTAACATTCCTATCACATATGGAGGAGCTGGAACACAAAGAGACTCACAGTAATAGATCAATGTTGTGCCACATACCTTCAGCACTCAAAACTGTTTCATGTCTAACACGTATCAAACCCATTAATGGAACTTTTTTTTTTTTTTTTTACTGGGTGGGATTCCAGTGAGTTCAAATGAGCCATGAAAAAAACAAACATTATGGCAAGGCTTCCAGTTTCACTCAGAATGTGAATTCTCTACATCTTCCCTTTCAGATCTCCTGACTAACCTATTTGTTTAATAACCAAACCCCAAATTTCAGCGTCTGTTTGTAGTCTCAAAATATTTGAGGCCCTTTGTTCCTAAAATTATTAGGACTTGTTAGTAATTTGTGTGTGAATAGGAACAGAGATTGCATGCCTACTGAGGACGCTGGAAAGAGCTTCTTTACATAATGTGTGTGCTTGGTTTTTTGCCACAAAGGGGATGTCAGCACTTTCGGTTCCTGTGTGGCAGTGCTGAGGGCTGTATTCAATCTCTTTTATTACACAGACAGGAAACTGCATATAGTCCTAATAGATGTACAGTCTAGCACCTGCTATTTGAATTATAGGCGTACTGTTATTAAGTCATCATATATACACCATCTTAGGAATTGACACAATTTCTCCTAGTGCTTTCAGTGTGTCAGGTACGGGGCAGTTCTGCTCCCATGAAGTCAGCTGCTGTTGCTGGCTTCTACATGGGCCAGTCCTTAATACCTTTGAAGATGGTCCTCTGCATTCCCGGGGAGCTTGCCCCAGACATGTATCCACTTTGTGAGGTTCACGATGCATTTTAGTGTCCACAAGCCATTTCTAGGAATTTGCTGCATGTGAGGAATAAAATATTTTGTATGTCCATTTCAGACTTCTACAATACCTCTCGAGTGCTTAGCAGGGTGTGCATGTGCTCGTGGAATCTTCCTAGCTCTCATTTTCATTTTGAGAGAAGGTGGATACGGATTCATAGACTCCCCTATAAAATCTCTTCAAGGTTTTCTTATGGCACAAACATGAAGTACAAAAGTCAGGGGTTTTCTTTAATAGTTCTTCACAGTCTGCTAAAGGGGGGCCATATGATGCATCCACTTTATGTATAGCTTTCCTCTCCAATGGGCCAAAGAGAAATTTCCCTAGCAACGCTGTGCCTTATAAAGACTTCTCTTGACCTTTTATTGGTGACATAATTAAAAAGGAACATGCAAGCTTAGTGAGTGTCATCTCAGCAGTGGAGAAGTCCCACTGCCTGTGAATTCACTGGCACGACTGTGAAACTGCAGGAATATGTTTGCGCTTCCCAGAGACTGAATGTACTTTTGATTTGAGGATTGTACTCAAATCTGAAACTATCAGACTTCTGGTGAAAGATGAACATGTCAAGAAGTGGAACAGAGCATAAAGGGTACTGTTTTTATGTAGAGGGGAAAAGGAGGTTGTACTGGGTATGTGGGGAGAACATCTACAGTAACGCTCTCCCAACTTCATATTTAAATACTTGCCTATGCATATGAATGCAAGCATTAGCTTTGTGTGATGTTTAACATGAAAATTAACCATGAAAAAGGACCCAAACTTATTTGTGATTATCATTTTAGACCACAAGCCAGAACATCAAGCAGAAGGATCATATTCCAGTACTCCAGAATGACGTTTCTGACTTTGCCTTCTCTGGGAACAGGTTATCACAGCTCTGCTCAGTTACACACTCTGACACCCCTGGTGTTTGCACACACATGTGCTACTGCCCCTCTGAGTGTAATGGCAAAAGGCAGACTTAGCTGGTTAATACCGTCAGGTAGTTTAGCTGCATTCATTATTTTGATGTAGTGCTCCAAGTTGTGAAAAGCTCATGACCACTAACTACATCAGAAAGAAATTTATTAAGTCAAATGAACTTCAGCACTTGAGCAAAGCAATCAAAATATTAAAGCTTTGCACTAAGCAAACCTGCTTTTTTTCAAAACAAAAAAGTATTTTTTAGTGTAGCTGTAGGTATTGAAAAAAAAAGGACATGAAATAAAGCTGGTGTGTCATTTTACAAAGATTCATATAATTTTAACTTTGCAATTTTAAAAATTTCTCTGTCACTTGTGACATGATATTTGCATGAAATCAGAGCCATCTTAAATCATATCTGAGTTAACACTTGAACTTCACACAGAGCATAACACTTGAGTATATGGAAAAGATTTCCTCATCTTTACTTAATTCTGGCCAGCTAGTGATGTTTTCTTCCAGAATGAAAACGTCTAATCTGTCACAGAGTCATCCAGTTGCATTATAAATGTTTTCTTAAATGGCAGTTCTGTCTATTTCTTGCTACTTTGCAAACCACAAATATTTGTAATGTGTTTCAGAAGCTTAATTTTTCAGTCGGGCTCTGCTATAGTCTTTAAATGTAACCTTGCCATTTTCTTTTCGAACATTATGCCATTATCAGCAGATATTGGAAAGTAAAGTCTCACTGCCATCCTGGCATTCATTCCAGATAAAGAATTAACAGACTAATTAATCAAGCCTAAATCCTACGCATATTGCAGAAAACAGCGGTGCCGTAGCTGGCAGAAATGGACAACAGGCTCAGAAGAGAATCTCCCCGAGACGTGGTACATCGTGTGACACGAGGGGATGTGAGACACAGGCGGCAGGGGAAAGCTTATACTAACACTTTCTTGACCCCTGAGCAGATGAAGACCTGGAGACTTTCACAGCAGGGCTTGAGCTCACCTTATAAAGCAAACTCCTTTGCAGCATCCAGGGGCAGCAGGAACCAAGCCTGGGAATTGACAACCACATTCACAGGAGCTTTCCCAGAGCGCAGAAAAGTGGTAATAAATTAAAGATGTAACATTGTTTTAAAAGAGAGTGGGAGAGAGTTTGAGCTGACAAAGCACAGTATTTTTACCATACGCTTTGCCTACAGTCGCTTGGCACACCACTTACGTGAGGCAGCACAACATTTCATTAGAAGTAAATGATACACTTGTTCAACACAGAGCTCACATAAAAGAGCAGGGAGAGAGAGCCACCACTGCAATTCTCTGTGCCTGGATGATGCTAATTATTTATATATTCTTTTGTGGAACCTGTCATCTGCAGCCTACAAACAGAACACTTAACTGGCTTGATTTGTTGAAACAGTGTAGTGCTAGCAGGGCATTACATAAATATGAAGCAAGTAGCTCTCCTAAACCTAGTACGTCTTGAAAGAGAGTATTAAACTGACGATTGCCAATTCCCAGTTGAACTGTGAACCATTTCTCACTTGAGCTGATGAAGTTCAGTTCCATTCCTTGCCGTTTCAACCCAGCAGGAAAGAAATGTAATTTCAGAAGGTAGGAACAAATTCACAGTTGAGGAAAATAAGTATGCAGTAACATGGACGCTCTGCCTCTCTACGTATTCACTAAGATTTGTTGTTCCAAATGCAGTCCAACAAATAACTCTTCTTGCTTTCTGCCTTCTGCGCAGTGGAAGATCTGGCTTCCACATGTTGCTATACCGCAGTCAACTGGGAAAAGTTGTAGGTTGTTTTGTTTGGGTTTTTTTTTAATGGGACAAAAATTGCATTCCAGAAAAAGTGATTTAGAAACAGAGACATAGCAAACCCTGTTAGTCTCTGCCTGTTGCAAGAAAGTCCAAAAGATGAATTATAACTTCCAGTCAGTGCCTAGGAGGTAGGAATACCTTTCTTTCTTGTTCTTGGCAAATTGCCTCTTCCAACCTTTCTGTTTCAAGCAGGAGAACTACAGACCCTTCCTTAACTGCAAGCTCTCACAGCAAAGTGCGTTCTCGCAGCGAACTGGTAAGGTGGGGTCTGCGTAATCAAAAGTGCTGTGCATGCTCAGATGTGCGTTTCACTGGACACTTACTGAGCATGTTGAAAATAGCTCCGCAGAGGGAACTCTCATCCCATTGTGCCAGGCTAATCCTCTTTTTTTCCTCCTCCTTTCAGTACACCTCTACTGACCTGTATTCCTTCTCCAACCCCCAAACCCCTCTTCAATACTAAAACCACTTCTCAGATCCTCAGCAAGCTCTGTCATTACCAAATCAATCCTCCTAATCCAAAATAGTTTGTCCAAGCTCATTTTGTACATCCACAGAATACTTCCTGATCTCTGTAAAGATCTGATTTAAAGAGCAGAGAAGTAATTTTCCATAAGAAAATTTAGTCCATACTTCAAAACCTAAGTACTATGTTGCCTGATCGTAACCAATACCCCTTTCATTATTCACACACATATAGATTAGTTTAGCAATCTAGCACTTACCATGACTTTCGGAGTCAAAATTATTCAGTTTTGCAGTAGCTGATCATAACGAGGCCTTTGGTGTTCAGTATCGTAGTCTTTTGACCTTCCCTAGGTCACCTTAGCCCTATTAGGAATTCTGAAGAAACCTTACATTTCATACCTTTTTACACAACACTTTTCTTTTTAGTATTACTTAAACTTTATTTGCACCTGAGGTAGCTTTATTTCAAGTTCTGGACAACGATTCATGCCACTGTAATTTATTTGAGCATTTAGAACGCATCCCTAAATAAACCAAAAATAGAAACAGTCCAATAAACTAATGCTGTACATGCTGTCTCCTTATTAAAA
>VXBL01004075.1:3283886-3375037 GCA_013400195.1 Aramus guarauna | reverse complement strand
TTAACCCTTATTTTTTTTTTTTTTTTTTTTTTTTTGCCTATACTTCTGTACTGAACTTGGAACTGCACAGTCATCCTTTTTTGGGAATTACTTTTATATGAAGAAGTGTAGTAGCCAAAAAGAGGGAAAAGAGTCTAAAAGGCACTTAAATGTTTACCAGCAACACACTTTTAAAAATGAACATGTGAGTCAATAAAATACTTACATAGCCAATCAAAGGTAAATAGGTTCCCTCTAGAAAGGGACTTCATAGGCAAGATCATTGGTCTGTGAAAATGCATTAAGAACAAATTAAAAATGGTGATTTGTCAGGATACAAAACAACAACTGCATTCTGTTTGACAACAGGATCATTTCACCTTTGCCAGCTTGTAAGAGAGTGCAAAATTTGCAGGTTGGTTTCTTATTTGAGAAGTCAAGGCTGCAGAGAATCCTACAGTTAGTCCATAAATGCATTCAGTGAGCAGCCCTTCTCTTTACCTGAGCTGGAAGATGTGAGTCCGCACAAAGCCTGTGCTCTTCCACAAAAAAGTCAAACTTGTAGCGGCACTGAGAACCCATTTTCTTTTGGATGTCATATACCATTCATGTTTTCCTGAGCTTAACACTTGGAAATGTCCTAATACAAAATTGCTCACCCTTGAGTGACTGCATGGTCTTAGGGGGAGCCTGCTATAACCCCGTGCTGTGACACAGACGAAGCCCACCCAGATAAAGGGAAGAGCGTTAATATGTGGAACACTTTGTCTAAATAGCCTCAACAGTTGCTTTTCCCTTTTCTCATGCAGAGCTTTAACCCGAGTGCATAAGCACTGATGATTCATTGGATTCTGCACAGTAACTGTGCCACACTCAGGGGTGTGAGCAGTGGTAAGAAACACAAGACCAATTTTAATTCTTACTGGAAATATACCCTTCGCACATTCACGCTGTCATTGATCAAAAAATCACAAAGTCTTATAAAGGAAAAAAAAAACCAACAGCCTTTTGCTTTATTTATTTTTTTTTAATTTCAGTCAGAAAGCTATCTTTCATTTCAAGTTTCAGTTGTATCCTGAGTTTTTCAGCCAAGTTTTGTACCCACTAAGTGGAGCACGGACCATCCCTTTAATTACAGGAGGGAAGGTCTATTATATAGTAGAATAAATAAGTTGTCCCTTCTCCTCAGGGAAGATGGTGGATGAGCCTATTCTTGCTGTTCATAAAGTAAGCACAACGCACTGATCGGTCTGTGAACAACTGATTTGGCTGAGAAAGATAGGGAGGATCAAGTAGTGTTTTAGATCAAGCTTTCAGACACTTTGAAAAGGTAACAGGAGGGTTTATTCATTCAGAGAAATCTGTGGTTATTCAAGTAACTGAAAGCATTTAAGGAAGGAATGGCATACAAAAGATAAACATTAATTGGGCTGATCATAGCACTGGAGATCTATTTTTACAAAACCCAAACACGTTTATACGTAGCCATTCCTTTGAAGCATTTTAAGGCACCATTTCTTTCTTCCTTATCTGCATAATTGACATCTTCATTCAACTTCAACCAGCTGTTGTGTGAATTTGTAATCATTTTATTTCTTTTGGGGGAAGGCTTAGTCTTTTGAACTCAAGGAATAATTATTATTGCAAAGCAGTTTTCCTTTTCCAAAGGGACAGCTTTGGGGTCACCGCTGCTGCCAGCCTCTCCGGGCGGGAGAACAATGAAGGCGTTGTTGGTGCTGGAACGCCGTCCCTTCCAAGGGGGCTGACGCTTTCTCTTTCTGCGCTTGCCTCCGCATAGTGAAGTGAATTGTGCCACATCAAAAGGCTTTAATTTAGCACTTCACTGCTTGCAAGTGTCTGGAAGGTAATTTTAATCCTATGGGGCTACAAACCTTTTCTACACCCTTATGCACAGGTATAACCCTCACTATAAGGTGGCTACAAATATAAACAGCACATTTACAGTTATTTCCTCTCGTCATTAAACATGATTTTAAAATACATATTTTACAATTTTCAGCTAATTACCAAACAGAAAATGCATTATGCGTTTTATGAGAGGTGAGCAGCTATTATTCTATTTGGGAGAAGGCATATTTTCAGTGACAGGACCAGGGATTATCATGGAAGAGGGATGGAAGCTGCAGAAAAAACAGTGAGTGCTGCTGCCAGTAGTAATCATACCAGTAAATGATCCTACTGACTATCAGACATTCAAATGGGCTTAGTAAAACCAAATGACTCCATAAGCCTGACAATTAGTGTGAAAAGTAGATTTTTAACATTGTGTCTTCTTTGCACGTTCAAAACCTTGACATGTAATCTTGAGCCATACAGAATCTCTCTTTATCCAATCTGTACGTTTAAAATACTCTTCTTGACTCAGTAAATAAGGAACAATTTAAAAAAAAGTTAGAGGAATCATATCTTCATGCACTGAAAGATCATGATTTAACTTCATAAGAACATTGGCTTTATATAATACTTTTATACAAAGTAAGGCAGAATCTGTGCTTGCAAGAGACTAGACTTTACACTTGCTTTCTTGTGCTCCTTGTTGGTATACATTGCAGATCAATGTACATGGTTTCCCTTAAATGGTCAGAGTAAAATGTGTTCATTGCCAGGTGAGTACTAAACAAGAAATTCAAATATGAGCAAAGTAGTTCTATAGAAATGTTAACAATCCATTCTGTCACTCCAATTTCTTTTAGACCAAGAGCTCACCAACTACCCTTCCAGTATTCTGGTCTCTGCCCAGGAGAATCATCTCAGTGACTCTATTCTGAACCTTAAGCCTTAGACTTCCACATGAACCACTGACCTCTCCCCCCTGGTCTTCCTGGCACGGGGCTTAGCAAGGAGAGCAATGGCCACCATTTCTGCATCTCTAGCATCTGAATTTATTCATAAGTTCTGTGGGTTTTTTCTTTTTTTCCTTCAAATATAAGAGTTGCTAGTGAAATTAATGATTAATCTTGTGTTAGCAGTTATTGGTTGGTGAGAAATTGCATAATACTGTATCTATTTCTTGTCTGGAGATGAAAAAATACTGAAGTGAGAGAATAATTTGAAGGATTAATTCTGGTCCTGGACTTCTCATCAAGGAGCGGTTAAGTAAAATTGCAGGATTTAGAGCACCAAAGAAGCGCAAAGCCTTTCCCAAAGTATTCACAAGACTGAAATGCTCATCCTCTTGAAGTGTTCTGCTGTGCACCATGTGCCACGGCTATGGATACAGCCACTGACAGCAACGCTCACCAGCATTCAGGTCTGGGTACTCAACTGCAGTGAAAAGAAACATGGACTACCTAGTTGTATCTTTGAGCCAACATAAAAAGGATCAAAATACCTTAGTAAAATCAAACAATCCCTTATAAAAAAGTGTTTGCAGTATTTTCTGGCCACCGCTGCCAGTGAGCGGAGCCTCACAGTCCAGGTTGGCCAGAGGGCGGACGTATCCCTGGGGAGTGTGGCAATAGATTTGTGCCATTTCTGACACCTTTTCCATCAGCAAATGCTGCTGGACACTATTAGAGTTTGGTGGATTCTCAGGGAGCCTTTTAACTTGGCTTGCTTAGTTTTCCCTCCCCAGTATGTCAGATTTAGAGCTCCTCTTGCCAGGGATGGCCAGGTAGGCACCTACTGGGAGCAGCCATGCATGCACTTAGCCTAAGCTGAGAAAGGTGCCTCCTCCTCGCTCTGCAAAGGACCAGCAGCCACAGCAAGCTTTAAGCACGCAGCTCCAAACAACAACATAGACACAGACTGGCCTGGCACAGGGTTGAAGAGATCACCTCATCCAGTCACTGCAGTAGGGTATTTTAAGAGCAGGGTTTACAGGCTGTGCGATGTCCGCTGGTCTACCAATGCCCGAGTCAAAAACCATTTCATAAGGGTCTGTGTGAAAAATGAATACTGCCAACAGCTCTGAGGGTCAACAGGGATTTCCGTGCCACGGAGGACACCAGCTACATCCCAGTCAGCAACACTGGAAAGGAGTTTTATGATTTTCTCGTTGGTACAGAAGATCTTGTAAAACGTGTAAATAACATTTGCATCCCCAAACTGCGTTTTTAAGGGATGTGAAGAATGCACGTGATAACACGATGGGGTGAAAGGAATGGCTGAGAGGCAGCATCAGAGGAATCACTGCAAGGAGCAACAAAAGTTCACAGAAACCGCATGATTCCTTGTGCTCCACAGCTGTATACAGAATACATAAACAGACTTCTAAAAACTAATTAAATTCAGAAGTGTGTTTTGAAGAACATCGTGTCAAGCCAGAGACTGAGACATTGCTCTTATTCATTAGCGCCCAGCACAGCCCAGTATATGTGGCTTCCAGCAGGTTTATAGGCCAGGGGAGCTCTCTGCTATTTCCAGGCACAGATGGCTCTGTTTTCCCCTCCGTCTGTTTACCTGACAATCACAGTTGGTGAAAGGAAGCCTACTCATATGCTAATTCCGCCCAGGCCAAAGAGAATATGAAGTTGCTGGGGGCCCGATCCTGCAAAGGAATCCCCCTTGCAAGCAAATCGTTAAGCTCTCGCCTCGGTGGGGTTGCACTGCGGGGACAGCTCGTGGTGTTTACATGAGGATCCTGTTGGCGGGACTAAGCGCTTTCGTTTGTGCGTAGAGGAAGGTTACTATTCTTGGGACTCGTCTTCCATCTTGTAGCACTTTTTTTTGTTGTTTGTTTTTCTAAAAAGGCTGACCCGGTCTTGTCCTCAACAGCTTCTTGGAGAGCATCATAAAACCCCAGTTACACGTCTCCTCTGTGTAGGAATGATAATAGCTGCAATTAAATTTTGCTGCCCTGCTGTACAATACATACCAGCCCATATGAATTCCAGACGTAAAAATAACTTTCACAATCTCAGAACCATACATAAGTGAAAGAAGAAAATGAGATTTTGAAGTGTGCAAGCATTTCCGTGCCTCAGTGTGGATCTGTCGAAGGTCGAAGCCCAGGGGATGCTGAGCAGCCGTGGTTGCTCTGAGGTGCCCAGCACGTTGTCAGACCTGCCCCAGCTGTGTGAACAGAGCGTGTTTCCTGACTGTACTGATATCGCTCTCCGTGCAGTCAACGGCAAAACTCCACATCCATTTTAACGGTGCAAGATTTCTGTGGCCAGATTGCCAGTTCATTTCATATTCCTATTTAGAGCTAAATATAAATTGCCAAAATCAAATTTGACTCCAGATACATATTTTCCAGTGTCTGGTTTACCAAGACAAGAGGATTAATCCTGAAATACAGAGTAAAACCAGTTCCAAATCTTTTGTAATTTTAAGAGTATTTAAGACCAAGGTTTAAAGTTAGAATTCATCTCATCTTTCAATCTTTTCTAGGAAGAATGAAGGAAAAAATATAGAGTAGGACTGAGATCCACTACATAGAAAGACCTAAAAAAATCTTCTATAGAAAAATAGTAATTTATGGAGGAATATAAGTTCCTCTGCACAAAGGTAGAAGAGATAGGTTTATATTAAAAATTTCAATTCTTTTCAGTCCAATCCAGGGCTGAGAGACACAAACCTAGCAGCGCGCTGGTTTATCTCATGGGAAGCGTCTGTGCCTGCTTCCCCTGTTCCGACAGGTCTTTCTGGCACTCAGCTGGCTTCTGGTGTCTTTACAATGGCAGCATCCAGTTTTTCTTACCAACTCACTAGTGACTGACACTCAAATAAACCAAAGCTGCACGGCACAGTACGATGGTATCGGATTGTTTTGGGAGTGGTTTGAATCCAAGTACAGGAGTCACTTGCCTCACTAACTAGGTCCTCGGTCTCTACCCTTCAAAGCGGCTACAGCCTACGCAATCCAAATCTTTGTTGAAACCCCTAATTGTAGGTAGGTGAAAAGTGGAAAGGAAGAGCTAAATATAAGTGAAATCTAATACCTCACAAACTATCTGGAGTCCCACTGATGTATATATGATACATTACGAGGAAAAGAAAAATTAAAGAAGAGCAAAGAGAGTCACCCGCTAAGGTTCATTTTTATAACCATTGTATAAGATTTCGGTTTGAGACTGAAAGTACATTAAACAGTCATGGTCTGTCAGTGACCTTATATTTAAGAGCAGAGAGGTAATACGGGATTATTGGTAACGCACTATTTTACAGGGCATCAATAACCATGTGTAAGAAATTACCATAGAATTACAAAGTTATTACATGGTTATTTGTGGCTTTGCCAAATACAATGTTACTTGATCATCCTCAGATTAATGGGGTGTTGATCGGGTTTGGCCATTTACCTCCATTCTAGGTCGTAAACCTGATGTTAGCTGAACTAAGTTCCCAGTCTAGCAGTCACAGCATTTAACATTTCTTTCCCTCTGCAAAAAAAAAAGGTTGATGTTGGGAGGTATGATAGGCTCCATCCCGACGAAGCAAATCGCGAAGTGCTCTGGTTCTTAAATGCAAAGACTATTTCAGGCATAGGCTTTCAAAAAGAATCCTTCAAGACCTTTTCAATAAATGCATGCTATTTTATATTCCCCTCCGTCTGTAAACAGATTCTCAAAGTTTGGAAATGCATATTTTCCCAACCTATTTGGTTTTTTCCATCAAGAGAACACTGCTTGCCACCACCCTTCTCTGCACTGTAAATGGAAATAAAATTAACGAGCTAAATTTCATTTAACACATAACTTTTATGAAGGCAACATTCTCGCAAAGCACAGACCTATTGTTCATTAAACCTCGGTGCAGACATAGCCAACAGACACGAAGTTTGGACTTGGAAGACTACAGAAAATCCTTATACACACGTGTCTGTGTGCTTACATACATTTTTATATATATGTGCCTACATATGCACATGTATATGTGTATATACCTATGTGGTAATTAACATTTGCTAATGGATGCTATGAGAAACTAGAGGTGAGCCAGAAATTTAGACCAATGCACTGCCCTCATCTGTTTCGAAATTTTTAAAAGAAACGTCAAGCTGTGGATCTGGGTCTTTGGCACAGAGGCTAGCCATAACCTTTGCAGTTTAAACACTGACGGCAACAGCCTGTTCACTCCCCGGCTTTCCGTTTTTCTCCTCTTTCTCCCAAAACCAAGGCAGGTTGAGCCCAGTCCTGACATCGGCTATTTTCTTTACTTTATACTGAGAGATCAATCAGAGGGCCCTCGGTTGACCAGGTCTGAGCCAAGCATAATAGTACCCTACAACAGTCTAGAAAGTTCACCATGGTGTAGGCTTTACGTTCCTTATGAGTGAGAGTTTAAAGCAAATTTAAAGATTTTGGGGCAGATACAGAGTTGAAATTCCCGTGTGCTTAGGTTGGCTTTATTGGTATACCTCTCAGCAGCAATAAAAAATAAAACAATTTCTAAAAAATGACTGCAATTCTAAAAGAGCTTGACCTCGCCTTCCACCTCATTGAGTAATAAGTGAAAATGCTGCGGTCACAGTGCCTTATGCTCATTTTGTACTCACTTTACAAAGTCGTAAATGACTGTAATGTACAGTCTGGGTTATACGCAGGAAAAAAAAAAAGCCCTCGTCCGCTGGCCAGCAAGGGTCGTGCTATACCTCACATGACCCTTATTATAGTCTGACGTGTGAGAAAGTATTTTTTTTATTTATTTAATCAAAGACGTGCTGTGAAAGAATAGGGAAATGCCTTTTCTCTGAAAGCACTTTTCAGAGAAGCCGCAAGGATTCAGCGATGCAGACGCAGTCCTCTCAGCTTTTATTCCGCTCTGCCATTGATTCCCCCTGCCATCTTGAACAAACCAATTTCTCGGTATCTCAATCTTCCCCAAATCCCAAATGCAATAATAATGCTTCCTGTCTCGATCAGTGAGGGAGGTGATTTGTTAATATCTGCAAGCCACTTCAGCCTCTCGGATGAAAAGTGCTATTCATGCTCAGATTATTATATTTGGAGCTGAGAATAAGGGTTGATACTCAGCTGTGCGTACTGTCTGTAACTCAGCTGCCTTTCTTCCTTGCGCGAAATGTAAAGCTCTGAGCTAATTGAACACCTTCCCCCTGCCCCCTCAACGTGACCGTCATTTTTCACATTGATGCAGCTGCAATTCATAATTTCTTCTCCCTAAACCTAGGAGGAAAACAGAAGGGACAGAGGAATCCCCGCAGCCTCTTTGCCTGCCTGTGGAAGTTGCCGTCTCCTGTGCCGGGAGGCTGCTGCCCGACAGCGGGAGAGGCGAGGGGGAGGCTGCGGGGAGGGCAGGGGCTCTGGCAGGACTGGCAGTGAAAGCTCTCATCACCGTCTTTTAATCAAACACACCAGCCCTCCTGTAAGGGGGGTGTCTGTCAGCAGCTCCGGCAATTCGCTGCCGAAAGTCCTGCTTGCACTGTAGTCTAATTCAGGAAACAACTCTTCTTTAAGAGTGTTAATATTGGCATCCAGCACCTGATTCCAGCTTATATTTTAGCAAATAATTTCTCTTTCCTTTCACCAAATTCACCCTCAGTGGAAATTAGAAATATATATTGCCATACTCTTGAAAATTCCTGAATAAATCAAGGGCTGGCTGATTTGAATTTATAACGGCACCATCCATCACTCCTTGAGCTCCACAACACTAATTCTCTGTTTCTCTTCCATCTGAAAGTAACTCTGGGGATTAAGTACTGGGTATAAAATCACCCCACATTTGTTACCAAAAATATCAGGAACACGGCAATTTCACCTACCTAAATTTGCCACAGCGCGTTGTCTGAAAAGTACGATTTCCAGATACGGAATATTTTTACCCATTATTTGTGTTGTATAGATTTTGAGACTATAACACTAAAGAACACGTGCAGTTTCCACACTCTCTCACTTCCCCAAAAATCTCCTGTTTAATGATTTCGGTTTTGAAATTGCAAACCTTGAAACATTAAGGCACTTCTTACGGGAGTCACCTGAGTAGAAGGCAGAGGGATTTGAATGTCGCCTAAGCACATTTAAAACCCAAATGCAAAAAATGTTTGATGCTTGCATCCCAATAAAAAAAGGAACAAATCCTTTAGTAGAGTTCTAGCTTGATAATTAACTGTCAAATACAGGAATGATTTTAAAAAAAAAAAAAAGAGAGAGAGAAAAAGACTAATCAGGCAAAACACCTTTTTTTTTTGAGATCAAGTTAAAAAAGAATTATTAAAAATTGAGGTGTAAGTAAGTTATAATATTAAACTAAACAGTAAAGTGTTATTTGGATTGTTAGTTTTCCTTATAACTTACTGAATTTAAAAAATGAGAGGAGAAAAAGAACATTTGCATATTTTACAGCAAGAATATGACATAAAGATCTTGCTTTGTAAGGAAGAACATGCTAAATATGAACACAAGAGCAGGAGAGGTGACAGAAATGAAAGCGTGGAAATAGAAATGATTACACCCCCCACAGAATCAAACTTGGGGAGCCTTAAATTACAAACGCCTCAAGCCCCAAAACCTGCAGCTTTCTGAGGACTTTGCGCACCGCGGCTCATCTGTGTCAAAAGATGATGCGATCGGGTGCAGAAAAGAGCTTGGGAGGCCGATCGCGTGGGCCGCCTTCTCAGAGGAAGAAGTTTGGCTTGTTGAGCTGTTGCTCGGTTTGCCGTAACGGAGCTCTGCTCGTGCTCCACCTCACAGAGCTCCTTGCCAACACACCCAGCAATGCCTACGGGGCAGAAGAAACCTGTTAGTGTTGTGGACGGGGACTACTTTGCCTGGGAAGGGAGGACCACCTGCTTGTGGTCTTCGCCATGGTCTTTTCCGATCCCGTGTAGACTCTAAAATGGCCTCAAAATGGCTCGACGGCCCCTGAGTTGTATTCAATGGCAGCACGATAGCCACGCATTGAGTGTCACATGCACCGATGCTAATGTTAATAAAACTATATCCAGAATTATACGCAGAATTAGGACTCCAGCCCGGATGAAGTCTGTCATAGTCTCTATTCGTGTTATTTCCCATTTTGGGAGATAATCTTCATCTGGAAAAGGAATTAAAAGCTGCACGTCTTACAATGTAAAAATGTAATCAACATCAAGAGACATGAGGAAAGTAAATGAGAGAAATGGACAGAGAGTGCAATCTTTTGTGGAACTCCCTGTAACTTCATGTAACAATAATTACAATCTATTTCCTAATTTTGTACAGCAATAAATAAATATTTTTCCCAGAGAAAAAAATATTATTTCTTGAAGTCTATGTAAAAGAAAGAGGGAAATACCTAAAATGAGAGCCAGGCATATTTTATGTAGATTACAGTAATAAAATCTCAACCTCTGCAACCATCAGAATCAATGTTACTGTAGGGGTCTGACCCAAAATTCACTGGAGTCTGGGGAGAGATTCGTCCTGACTTCAATGGGCTTTGGATTAGGTCCTGCAAGAACAGCCAAACCCTGCAAAAATTTGTTCTGCCAAGTTCAAAACCAGATCTTTGAATACAAATAAAACTGAACCTCAATATCATCTCTTCTTGCAATAAATTCTTCTAAGTTCATTGGTTAGAAGGAGCTGAGATTTCACAATACCTAAAAGCTCCAGTTCCCACATTCCAACAGAAATAAAGAAACCTGGTGGGGCTTTACTGGTTCCATCTTTTCTCGTCTCTGGGGAATACTGAAGACAAGGCTCCTCACTCTTTGGCGAAATTCGCTCTCCGTTCCCACGTGAAAGCGGGTAGGAGCCTCTACCACAATTACAGTTCACAGGGTGGGACAGAGATGAAAAATGCATCCTTCTTTTATTCGGTTTCCTCAGAGATTATGGATATAAATCCTGTGCCCAGATGGAAGGGACGCTTGATTTTTTTTTTTTTTTTTTTTTTTACCCTTTCCACAACTTCTTGGCTCCCATCTCTTACTTGGAAGTCAGTTTTATTTATTTGGGGAAAGGTGCAGGCTGGACAGTTGCAGCCATATTTCATATCTTTGCAGTCCTATGACTTTAATCGCTCTGTTTTTTTCCGCTCATCATTTCCCTACTGCATCCACTCGTCACTGCAAAAGCAATAAATCCCAAGATTAATCCCCTGACTCCGCAGCATACTGAATGCGCTTAGTGTCCTCCGGAGAGCTGCGGCAGCCATCACACCTCCCCGACTGCTCGCTGTCTGCTTCGCTCCCGCCTGGCACCTGCAACCCCGGGCCTGAACTGATAGAACCATAGAGATGGTCTCTAACGTAGCTGGCAGGCGTTCAAATGCAAGTTTATGTAGATATTAGAGCCCTGTTTAATAATGCGGGCCAAGGGATTCTGTGGGGACGGCTGGTCTCTCCATCGCTGCCGGCCCGTGCGGGTGTAGGGGTTAGGGCTGGGCTGGAAAAACAGCGATCTTCGACAGCTCGTACTACCTTTTTCACTGGACGAAGAGTAAGATAGATCAGAAGGTCTTGCATTAAACGGGGCAGATTTTTCTAAACAGCACTTCCTGCGGTATTCCTCTGCCAGTGAAACTTAAATTTAAATTAAATGGCGTCATGAGAAGTCAGTCATGTGGCTCACCGTGCTCCACAAGCAGTTTTGGTTAGGTGGGACAAAGGGACGGTGCTTCTACTTTCACCAGTCACGGTTAAGTCTGAGCATCATGTCCTCTGTTTATATATGAAAACTTAAAAAAAAGACTGGATAAGGATTATCTACATTTCTCTCTCGCTTTTTTTTTTTAAAGATGGTTTCATTTTTAAGATCTGTTTTGCTCTGCAAAGTAGCAATCTGCAAGGAAATCTGTAAAAAATCTTTCTTTTTTCAGGAGAATCTGATACTGATTTTTCTTTTCTTTACCTGGACCTGACAAGACAGTGTTTTGATTTTCTTTAAAAATTGTGAAGAAATGATAGAAAAACAACATTTCATTCTCCTCTCCCCCCCGCCCTTAATTCATCATCCATAACTAAAACTCATAGCTCACATAAATTCAGAATAAGTTATTTTTTTTGGAAAAAAAAAAAAAAAAAAAGATGAAACATGAGTGGGCAGGAGATGCTCTATATAAGGCTCACATGTCCTTTGATAAACAAATATCCCAGGGGAATGCCAAGTCAGATTTTATGAGAAAATCCACTGTCATTACTATTGAAATAATTTTAGTTGACTTTAGAAACATGTATAAAAATAATTCCCACACAGCCTCTCTTAAATGTATGTAATACTGTAGCTCCATAAGCCACTATAATACCTGGGTTTAGCATTCATAATCCCCACATTTTTCCTGTATATATATGCATAAAAATGCTCTCATACACATAGTTTTGCTGTTTTCAATACGGGCCATATTTAAGTTTACTTTCTGTGGGTCAGGACACACAGATTTAAGTTAAAGCACTAGTGAAAGTCATGTTTCTCTCTGGTTAACACCAACAAACATCTCCGCATGCAGCGTTCACGAATCGACTTCAACGCACTCAGCAGAACAGCTTGACAATTTTACCAGATCTGATGTAACACAAATTTAAAATAAATAGTCACTGGCTAAAGAGCTACAGGACAGATGACGCTCCCCAACAAATGTATTCATCGTCGACTTCCTCCAGTTTTAGCTGCCAGCTAGTTTATCCTATCCATCAAAGATGTTTTCAGTAAAACTGATTAGCTGCTGAAAATAATAGAGTAAACGAGAACAAGGATGACTTTTGTTCTAAAATCAGCTTTTCTTTTCTTTTTTTTTTTTCCATGAAAGTATAATTAATTTCACCCACAGCTATTTATTGCCTTTCAAAAGCAGAACCCAATCATTGTGTGTTAGGCTAAAAAAGTGGAAAGAGAAAAATTCTGACTATGATCATATACCCTTACTTTCCCAATACATCTGCAGTAAATTTCTGTTACTTCCAAATACTAATGAAGAACTTTTTCTCCCAAAATCTACATACCTGTATTACCTAGCATTACAAAGCATCGGAAACTCTTTTTTTTTTTTTTTTCCCCTTGGTTAAGCTGGGCCAAATGATACTAAGGGAAAGGTGTAACCATCAGTTTGAAGACAGCCTTCAGACCGCGAGAGGGGGGCACCGAGGTACCCAGGGCAGCTCTCTGCTCACGCTGCCGCTGCTTACTGCCTGGCAGAGCCCCTGGTTCTCTCCCCATTGCCTTGCAGATTACTCCTACAATAGAAAGAAGGCAATTTCTATAGGAAAAGGCACTTTTTAGATTAAATGACACTATTTGGGGGGGGGGATAAAAGGAGGGAAGCATCGCACTTTTGAGGAACTCGAGATTTTTTTGTGCAAACAGGCAGAGGGGAGCATCCCCTTGACAGCAGCCTGCTCCTTCCCCACTGCCTCCGCAGCGCTGGAGAGCAAGGCTTGCCTCCGGTGCATCCCGGCTACAGCTGCTACGCGACGCTGGCTCTGACACGTGGAAGTAGCTCCGTGCAGTCATTTGCTCAGAGTTAGAAAGAGGAAACTCAAAAAGACATAGTAGACAGAGCTGATGTCCAAATGTTTGGGAAAACAAAACAAAACACTTCTTATGGAGATTGAAATTTCTGTAGCCAAAACTACTTGGTTTGCTGCAAAGATTGTTGATTCACCGTCTTTTATTATTTTAATATGTCTCTGTTAAACTAACAATGTATTAGGAGCCAAATCCTCAGCTGGGATAAATCGTCTGATTTATCAGCCTACCTTCCCGGACACCCTTTTTGCTGTGGCCTGCAGTGTTAAATCCCACTCCAGCTTCATCAGTAAAAGCCTTTTCCAAGTTAAAGAGCTGGAGGTAAACAGAGGAAAAGCCTTTTCCTGTTGTTGCTGATACTGCTCAGAGGCTTAGCATGGATTTTTCAGGCTAAGGATTTAATTGCAGCGTCTAATCTGAGATGTCTTTAAACCTTGGATGCTGTTCATTAGACAGATATTTTCTGCTTCTTTTTCCAAAACTTAAGCATCACAAAAACAAGAATGTATAATGCTGGAGCCTCAAAACCCTGCTCTAGGCAGCGCAGAAAAACAATGGTGTTCCTAGATGAGATTTTCAAAATCTGAAAACAGCGTATCTAGGAATCTTTGCCAAAGCACTTTGGAACCTCTTTCTACCAACATGACATACAATAGGCTGTGACTGAAAGAATTTGAAAAACAAAAGATTCAGGCCATGAAATGCTTTTACCCCAAAGAGCCTGACCAACTAACAAAATAATTATTCAATATTTCTTTTCCATAGTGTCCACAATGTTGTAGGTGCTTCTCCGAGGCAGGAACGTGCGGCTCCTGCCCCGAGACCCGCCGTGTCTGGCTGAGGGGCTTTCACCACGCTCTGCACGGAGAGGGGTGGTAAAGTTTCCTTCTAACACAGATCTCTGGGGAGAAATCTGGTTAAAACACTTCTGTTACTGTTCCATCCCTTTCAATAATTTAAACAGTCCTGAAAAATGGGACCAAAACATACGAAGAAATGTTGCCTGACATTGGGCATCAGCGGGCAGTTATGTTCTTCTGAAATAGAATGTATTCAGAATCTCCTCCAGCTATTTCATTCGTGATTTTATATAATAAAATGTAATAAACCACCCATTTATTTTCAATTCTTCTATTTTTAATAACATAAGCAAAAATGAACTTGATAATCCCATTTCTCTAATTGGATTGTGAAATGCTGCATATATTCAAGAACTAATCGGCAGCCAGTCAAATCACTAGCAGAAGATCCTTTATTTTCCCAATTCTCAGCAAGAGTCTGAAATCAAGTTCTTTCCACAGTTGCTTTGTGTGGTGAAGCACGTCACTAATTCCCAGACAAGTCTCGCAGGTATTTGGTGCATGCAAAGCTTCTAATCAATGTGTATAAACAAAGATATTTGATATTTCACATCATCCAACACACAGTTTTTATTTCTTATCTTTTTTCTTCTATATAAAACCCTTCACCTCTCTTTCGGGTGGCCTTTTCATGTCCTGACATTTCCCCCCCCACACTGTTTCATAGGTTTTTAAGGATGGCCTCTCTGCATTTGATAGACACTCAATACGAGTACAATTCCTGTGGATTTACACTGGTATAAATGATGGGAGAGTCAGGTCTAGGATGTCACCGTCACCACTCAAGCTACTGTCTTTCGTCCTCCTTAACACTTTGGAAACTATACTATTTTCTGCTGTTAAATCTTATCCACGTTCCCATTCTAAGCAGAAACAAACAAACCCCAGTTATCTCTACTGAAGTCCTGCAAATTATAACCTTCCACCGCAAAATGATGGCTTAATCTTCCAGGAAACAGCACAGACAGACAGTATTTGAGCTTTGGGGGAGAGCAGTTGGCTGTGGCATGTGAAGTTGGACCAAAGGATATGTGAAGGGATGGAAGGACTGAACGATTAATTTTGCTTCTGGTTTTTTACATTGATTCCCACGGAAAGGGGTGCAAGTGGCCTCAGGTGTTCACTCTTGAAGGGCTCTCTATCATAAAAGTGGGCTTCATTTTCCACGTTTAGTAAAATAAGTACATTGCATTACATTGAATAACATTCAGACAATGCTGTAAGCGTAAAAAAGTATTTAGTTTTAGATGAATGCGCGCCTTAATTTGTATTCACTGCAAGCGCAGCCGCTGTACAGGCTGTGGGCGAGCGTATCGGGACGGCAAGGCGAGGAGGCGTGCACCTCATCTCTGTCTCCTTTCGCACCAACAGCTGCCGGCTGGCAAACGCTGAGCACAAACAGGCGGCAGGCCGGGTGATGCTGACCATGTCCCTCTCCTCCGTCCCCAGCTGGAGCGGGCGCTGGTACCAGCCCGCCGTGACCCGCAAGCTGGGGGATGCTGCGGTGGGGATGCTGGGGCCAGCTGGCCCCGTAGCTCAGTGGTTGTTCCTGTGCTGCGGAGGAGCAACTTTCTGTTCCTGCTACTCCAACCGTTTAAAAATAACGCGTCCCAGAGCCGAAGGAGGGAAATTGCAGAGCCCGGGAGGCGAGCGCTCGGCCGGCCCTTCCTGGTGCACAATGGCAGGAAGGCACTGCTATGGTTGCTCCGGGACCTGGGTGGCCTGATACAATGCTGCAAAAGAAACGCAGCGAGCGTGCGTGGCAAATCCATATACAATACGTGAGCTCTGTGTTAAAGGACAAATAATGCTGGATACTTTGTCAGCTGCACTATGGAAATAACTTGTCCGCTGGCTGCAAATGCTAATTAACCCTGTAGTATCTTCATGCGTAAAACCCATTTACCTTTATCAGATAGCCCTTCCGCTTACGCATTCAAGCTTTGTTTCTTCCCTCACATGTCCTCATACTGAACTACTGTGCCTACTACCGACAGAAAACACACCGTGGCTATCCGAGCGACTTCGTACAGGTGAGGAGCGGTGTCAGCTCTGCCCCACAACGTCGCTAGCGAACCAAGGGAAGGAAGACTGAAGATAAAACAGAAGACAGGCTGTACGTGGGACAAGTGCATGTTATACAGGTACAGACAGGCACCAAGAGGAATCTGTTCTATAACGGCACTCTGATGGGGAGATCCAAATTCAATTTGTGGGGGTTTCCCAGCCTCCAGGTAACATTTTGGACACCACTTACACAGCAGTGCCCTGCCGGACTGGTCACGGGCTCCTGTTTCAAGCCCTGCAAATCTCTCACTGCAGTGATACCTTGGTGAGATACCGTGATTTGTCCCACCTTGATACATCCCACAGATTAATCATACAAGGCATAAACCAACAAGTTTAATTTATTCTGTTTTAAAAACTGTTATGTTAATCTCCCGATATGAAAACTGCATACAGAAGCCCAATTTTGCCACTTAAAGTGACTTCCAGTGTTGTCTAGGTACTCATCACTGATAATGTTAGCTCTAGGCTCACCCTGCACTCCCTGAGGCAGATGATCAGCCTGTATCAGCTCCCAGCACAACCACCAGTAGCTCGCTGTTGTTCCGACATACCGATGGATTTGGTAAGCAGAGGACCACTGTACGTGGGTGGGTTTCACCAAGGCAAAGCTCGTAATACCCACAGTTTGTCCTACCGTTGTATGAAGCAGCAGAAAGGAGCTGTATCATACAGAAAAAACAGAGACTGCATTCAGTTCCTGGTAACCTTGCTGCCTGTTTGAGAGCTCATACCATTTCAGGGCACAGAGGTAAGTGACTTTTTGGGGTCAAAGCCATCACAGTAAGACAGCCAGAAGGGGGCAAGTGATTCCAAACCCTACCGAGCCCCCTGCTCTTTCTGACATGCTCAGTGACATAAAGTATGTGGACCTCTAATTAAAATTACTACAGAAGCAAAGCAAACAAATCCCGAAGCCTATTAGAAACATCTAATCATGATAGAAAAATTGCAGTACAAAAGTATTATAAACAAAACACTTATTATGAGTACCTTAAAAACCAATGACAAACACAAGATTGGAAAGATCAACAATAAAAATGAAACGTAAAAAAAAAACCCAAACCAAATGTCTCCTAAATTAATGACAATATTTATAGAACAGATCTAAGCACAGACCTAATATTTAGCTTTATTTAAATCTTGGCTCCCAAGAGAATTAAAAAACCAGCTGGTATTGTTGATCTAATAGCGCCATGTCGGCCCAGGCAGACAGCGTAAGAACTGTGTGAGGTTCAATGTCAACAAGCTATAGACTTGGAAAGATTGAGTTTACTATTTTATTTTACGTTTAAATGTTGTGCTGTGATGAGAGTGGAATTAGATGAAATTCTAGAGCAAATATACAGTTTAAACACTAATTCATTTAGTCAGTTTAAGCAAAGAGAGAAATATACATCACCCCACTCGTTGCCACCAGCTGAACTATCAACGGAGAGCGTCAGCTGCCTTGGCTTCTGGAGTTCGGGAACTTTGTTCTTTGGAGTTCACTTTGGTTTTCAGGAGTTAGAAACAACAACGTAGCAACCTTAATTCAGTTCTTAATTAGTCACCTACTCAGAGGAGGTAGTTTACTGTCCGATTTTTGAAAACCTTACAAAATTAAGCCGTCTGTCTAGGTGCTTATCTGTGGATTATAATGTCTAACTTTCAGCAATGGAAATAGCATTTAGGATCCTTTCTGTTCTAAATAAACATAATTAAAAACAACTACAAAACTCCCCAAACCCAGTAAAGGATTTTGTCCTGATGTAGTGAGCCAAAATGGTAATTATCTCCAGTATGACATTGTGGTCTGTGAAGTATACGGTTCAGTTACAGCTCTCCACTACCCTTCTACGTGCATTTATATATATTATTCTGTGTTCCTGAGAAAATATCTGAGGCTTGGTCAGCATGAAAGGACCTATGTGAGAATCAAGAACTATAGACAGCGACATTTACTTAGTTAACAGTAAAACAAACCACCAAACAAAACACGAACTCCAGTTCATGAAGTTTCTTCCTTTGTGATTCAGCCTGGAAGAGCCGCGGATCTTGGCTCTGTCCGACTGCGATTCCCAGACCTTTTCTGATTTGTGTCTTTCAAGTAAGGGACTAGTGAACCACTACTAGAAAGCTAAAGTGAAAGCTTGCAGCTTTTCAGACCTAGTCAGGATTACAATTAACAGATGTCTCCAGGAAAGCCTGTGCAATTGAAATTTGCAGTCTCATATCTAGAAGATATTTTGGTAAATTCAGACAGAGCAAGCTGGGGCATGGTGAGAAAATTAAACGCAGAACTACGCCCTAACTACGTTTTTATCCACTGCGTGCCTCCCTTCTCTCCAAACCAGTATGGCACTGGCCCATGTGCTGTCATTAGTATCTTAGTCTGGTGTATCGTGGGGATAGTACTGAATCCTGAGGAGTGGAGCAATATTAAAGAAGACAAAAAAAGACTGCTACTGTTATGTACGTACAGTCTGTAGTCAGAGCAAGAGGACAGCAAGAGAGCAATTCAGCATCTGCATTGTCCTGGTTTCGGCTGGGATAGAGTTAATTTTCTTCCTAGCAGCTGCTATAGTGCTGGGTTTTGGCTTTAGTATGAGAAAAATGTTGGTAACACACTGATGTTTTAGTTGTTGCTAGGTAGGGCTTACACCAAATCAAGGGCTTGTGACCTTCTCATGCCCTGCCAGTGAGTCGGCTGGGGGTGGAGAAGCAGCTAGGAGGGGGCACAGCCAGGACAGCTGACCCAAACTGGCCAAAGGGATATTCCATACCATATGATGTCATGCTCAGCGTATAAAGCTGGGGGTAGTTGGCTGGGCATCAATCAGTGGGTGGTGAGCAATTGTTTTTCATTTGCATCACGTGCTTTTCTTGGGGTTTATTTCTTTCTGGTTTTGTTATTTTCCTTTTCATTACATATTACTATTTTATTTAAAATTTTATGCTGTTCTTATCTCAGCCCACAAGTTTTCTCACTTTTACCCTTCCTATTCTCTTCCCCATCCCACCAGGAGGAGGGAGGGAGTGAGCAAGCAGCTGTGCGGTGCTGAGCTGCTGGCTGGGGTTAAACCACGACACCATACATGAGTCAGAACTAACGAGGACTTTCCAATCACCTTAGACAGCTTCATGGCTTGCCAATATACATTTATATTTCTAAATTTACACACACACATATTAGTACGAGGCTGCCGACAAACTGAAATCTGGTTTGTTGGTGCCAGAATTGATTCCAGATTGCACATATAGAATTATATAAACAACTTAACGTGTCCAGAGGTTGTGGAATGTGTAGGAGGGTAGGAGAGCAGCCAGCTCCCCCACCCAGCCCAGCACACACACAACACCCAAGGGACTATGTGAGTCGCACTGTACGCATCCAGCCAGCAAATATGTAGTTAGAGTGACAAAGAGGATGAGTGGGTCTGAGGTGTCCCCACTCCTCCCTGTGTTAAGGAAACAAAGCGAAACTCTAGGAGGGAAGCCTCCGTAACGCCCCAAACGCCTCCCACCTGGAAGGATGTTTCTTCCCTCCAGCCTTTCCAGCTTGGCTCTTTTCCATCTCATGTGGAGCAAATGCCACAATAATCCTGACACGGAAATCTCTTAATCATGCTCTAAAGTCTGTCCGCGCGTGGTGACGGTGGGGAAATCCAATACATGCATCAATATGGGACTTCCCTTATTGACAAAAACCTGTAGATAAATACTTTCACCTGTCAGGAGTGCCTCCTCAGGTACAGGGCCAATGCTATGCTACTGATGTGACATACTGCACAGTATCATAAGCTAATATATTCCTTTTTCTTCTTTATATTTATTCATACTGAGAGCCCATAATCCTTTACTAAAATGCATTTTTAAAGGAATAACAGAAAAGTGCTTCTAAAGCCCATTTTATAGGGAAACTCCCCCCCCATTGTTGCATATCTTTATCCCCTCTGGAATGATTGCTCAGTGATATATAATGCTAGATGCTCTTTACCATCAGTTTCTTGGCACTAAATTGCACCCAGTTTAGTTTCTGACACATCCGGTTGAACAATAAAGTTTTTGGAAAAATTTGAGCCCTGACACACAGGAGCTGTACATAATTTTTCTTTAATGTTCCTAAAGGTATCTTTTGCATTCAGGAGACCATTTAATAGCACCAGACAATTTTTATTTTATTTTTTTTTACTGTTTTACCTTCCCCCTTTTTTGGATCAGGTCAATGACAGGAGCAGACACTATGGAAAAACTCTAGGTTAAATTTCCTATAATATCCTTGCAAAACAAAACTTTTTTTTTTTTCATCTGAAGATGGATATAGCCTCTAGAATAACTGTCTGACAAATCTGGGTTTGACCTTCATTCTTCAGACTAAAAGTCTAGGATTTTATCCCATTTCAGCAACAACCACTTGGGAATGACCTGAAATCTCATTCAGAGTGTTTTTTTCAGGTCGGATAGTAATTTCAGCATATCTTGATCTAGAATCTGCCATATTTGCTATAATGCTTAAACACAGAGAAATTAATTAGGGTGGCCGTAATTGAGCACTAGCAGTTGACCTTACAAGCCTCTGTCCTACAACCAAAGCTGCGCACGGATCCAGGACGAGAGTTACCAGCGCTGTGGGCGAGCGCTGGGATCCGTAGTCACTTGGGGGGAGTCACTGCTTGTGCTCCCAGTCCCAGGTGCATACGTTGCGTCACCAACTGCATTGCCGTACAGCGCGCTGTTCCTCTCTGGACAGCTGGGAAGAAGGACTTTGGATGACGCCATAGCGCACACCTGATGTGCAGCCGAGGGGCAAACAGCGACCTACCAAACCCCATTTCTGCAGCAAGACGGGCACAGCCAAAGAAGCATTACGTATTTGTACCAAGCAAAGTTCTCATAAAATTGTGTAAGGCCTCTGCTTGTGCTGGTGATAGGGTCACCAAACAAAATCTTTTTCAGGTCTTCCAGTTTCTTGCTTTGTGAATGCCAGGCCACATTAACACTGGGATAACGCGTCCTGTATTACATTGTACACTGGCCAGTATGCCATATGCAGACTGAATTATTTTAATATCAAAGGTATCCTTCCTCCCCATTACATGTTGAACCATGCAAAAGCCTACATTTCCTACACAAAATTCTAATGCATCATTTATAAAAGATAAGCTAGCGTGTTGCCTATGAGCTGTAATTAAATCGCTAATTCCTTGTGGAGTTCTCATTAACTAGTACAGTAGGAACAGCCATAGCCTGAGGTACTCCTGCCTGCCTGCAGTTTTATTTTGTTTTTCTGCACATCTGCTTCCTATCATGCCTTTTAATACTAACACCTTGAATGCAAATGATTCCCCTAGGCTTTCTGGCTGGCTACCTTGCTATTGTTTTTCTCTTTTAAAAAACAATAGTAAAAAAACCCTGCTGACCTAAATGATGCAGTTCATAAAGCACTACTGTCCTCACTGAATCTTTGTGATAGATCATATTTACATGGTTAATCCTTAATGAAGGGAATTCAGTATTTCCTCATGTTTATTGTTGCACATTGTACAAGAAATACAATTTCAGATTTATTTTTTTTTCCTTTGGTATAAACCAAAAAATTTTCTTGTTTAAGATCATCCTTTATGTCCCTGTGTATAAAGGCAGCGGTATAACCTGATTTCCAGAAGTCTAGGCTCAATTCTCTACCCCAACACAAACTTTGTGCAATTCACTCTTAGCTAAGCCATGCAGTTTGCCTTTCCTACAGGTTTAGGTCCTTGTTCCCTGGAAAGGGCTGGTTAACCTGGAATTTGGCACTGATGACTCACCAATAAGAAAATGGAGAGGATGGTACGTCACATGTATGCACAGGAACCAGCCCTGACAGCTGGCCAAAAAGGAACAGATGAGCAAGGACACGTCTCAGATAGCAGCTTCCCCTAATACCACTATCTTTGGACTGCAAGGAGGTGCTCAATGTATTAAATTAATTTCACAGCCTATTTGACCATACATCCACTTCAGCAATGGATAAGATGACAGTTTTGGATGAAGGTGGGTTCATTTCAAAGCAAAGGCTGTAGCAATCGCACAGCACATTGAAGATCCCCTGCCTGATGCTGTTCAGGCTCATATCAGACCTCCAGATGCTTTCCCTAACACCGAGAAATTGGCTGCTGCCAAAGTGGGGGTTTCTTTACCTTCCTATTGGGTAGTTTTTATCACAAGAAAAACAGCTTTGCAGAGCTAGAAAAGAGAGTAAGGCTTAATAGGGCCTCACAGCACACTCAATAGGGAGACCAAAGTCATGGATTGTAGTTCTTACTGTAAGAAGGGTTTACACTTTAACTGATGAGAGTTTAATGGAAAGTACATTGACCTAACCCAAGTGCTTCTGCACCCATATTTGCCAAGAAGAAAAAAAAAAAGGCAATTGTGTAGGTCCTTTCCCTTTCACAGGCATTGCTTGCTTGGTAATCAACCAAGAAAAATTTAAATCATCTCAGTCACCCTTCACACTTTTAGCTTTGATGGAGTTTAGACAGTACAGGCAGAGAATTTTCAGAAACTCCATGTGCATTTCGTATCAACAACCTATCGCTCCATCCACTTTCCGTTCTCGCACTCTTCCTTGTGCTCGCAGCATAAGCGTTGCTGGAGGCAGGACTGGGGGCGGAACAGCCATCCACCCCCACTCCTTTGTGTTTCACACCTTGCAGGGTGCAGCATTTGCTGAGAGAGGAAGAGCAAGTAGAGAGGAAGACGAAGTCGAAGCGACCCCTGCCAGGTTTCCGATTAGCATGGGAGCCAAAAAGGCTTTGGATTGTTCAGAAGATATTTATGTTTTATAGATATGGTTTTCTCACACTTACTACTTAATGGCATTGTAAAAGAATTCCTCCTCTGTCATGGCTGGTTCAAAAGCAGGCGGTACTCAGATGTTACGCTCTCTTTATGGGAGTGAAGCAGAGAAGCACTTCGCTTCCAGACGGGCACAAATTGCATCTGTCTTTCTTTTTATGAGGTCTAGTATATCAAACAGGATATGTTGGAGGCCCCAATTCAAGTACACAATTCACTTTATGCAAATGTTTATGAGCATTACTGAGTAGGAACGGCTTTGCCATATTAGGAGCTAGGAAAAAGGAATAGTTTGAATAGCATATGTCCAAAATCATGAAGATTCAACCACAGATGTCTCAGCAAAACTCTTGAGAGGAAAACAAAATTCCAGATAGGGGCAATCTTGTTTATCAATGAAGTTCATGAACTCATTTGTCCCTTAAAGGGGGGTGGGAGAAAAAAAGAACAGCTCAAGAAAGTATTCACAAGGGGGAGAAAAGGGAAAATGCTTTATTCTAAGATCACAGTGGTCAGATTATGAGCAGTTCAATAGATTATGCTCATACAAACCCCATTTTTCATAAAAGGGTGGAGTCTTTCTGACCAGGTGTCTCCTATAGTGGTTTGTTTCTTTTTCTGCTATAAATTCCTGGTAAACTGAAGAAGGCAAGATCCTATAAGATAGCATGGCTGCTCAACACTGAGGCTTTCAAAATTATGCCAAGCTTGCATGACCTTTGAGGCTCCGTTTCCCCTTTGGCATTCCCTGCACCACCTTCCCCTTCGCTCTCCGAGAGGCACCAGATCTCTGTGCGTCACACACCAGCAATGCTGCCAGGAGACGGATGGCCAGGTAAAGCCATCCCGTGCACGGACCCGTGAAAGCAGCCATCTCAGCACGGCACGGGAATGCGGGTGCTAGACCAGCACTGGGTTTTGGTTTTGCCGTCTTTTCTAAGGCAAGCGGAGCCATCGCTTGTGATGCAGTTGGTGCCGACAGAACAAAACACATATTCTAGCCCGGATGTAACGCATTTAGCTCTGAAATGCATCAGCGCTACTCTCTCCACAGCGATCCTGAGATGTTATGGATTTGAGGGGTTTTGTGACACATTAGTTGATCAAGAAAGGACTCTTGCTTGGCCAAACAGGGAAGGAAGACAGGCTAGAAGGCAGAATTCAAAATCCACCTCACTTTTACAGAGAGAGGCACTAGAAGAAGAGACTCTTTTTAAAAGTAACATACAAAGACGAAGCGTCAAGATTATGAAACCTTTGTTCAGAACACTTTGGGTCTGGCTGGTTTCTGTTTATAGATCACAATAATAGAAACATTGCAAAAAGAAAATGCCAACAAGCTGAAAATTAGAGCTGGAAGCTGCCAGGCTGGGAGTTCTGGTCCCAGTGGTTTCTGAGCACTGACCTAACAGTTGTTCTTTTATTCCCCCTTCCCAACTGCTTACTGCTTCCTCCAGTCTGTTTAGTTTTGCAAACTAAACATCAGGCATCATCTCTAGAAATTCAGCCCTCAACAGTTTCTACCTAACTGGCCAGGCCTTAAATTTTCCATACTTTTTCAAGTTCTCTCTCAGGATGCACTTTTATTCCCCTGAACTTCTTTATCTGACCAACTATTCTAGATGCTTGCAAAATATCTTCCAAGAGACATTTGGTCTCTTGGATGCTGCCAACTCTTGTTTGTCTGAAGCTATTGCATTTAGCTTGGTTTCCAATGCACTTTTTGGAAGCTTTTAGTTACAGAAACTTCAGAACTTTTCCCATTGTCTTTGGTATTCATGCCCCCAGGCCCGCAAGAAAAGCAATAAATGAAGACATATTCAGATGTTTCCAGACTCAAATTCTTGTACAATTTCCTTCAGAGCAAAAAGTTATTTTACATAGTTTTCTTCACTAATTGTTTGTATCAACAGCCTGGCTACACTGTGTTTCCCAGCAGTCTAGTTTGCTTTATCGTTTCAGCTGGGTGAGTTATTCATAGACACTGAAACATAGTAAAAGCAAGCTACTCCATGAGTATAGCCCATAATGCATACTTTGTTCTTCAGGAGCCTCATAAACATTAATTATTCTGCATTGGCCATACCACAGCGCAGAAATAAAAACATTTGTTCTAAGATTTTATCCCTAAGGTTTTCTGATTTTTTTTTTGGCACCACAAATCACTGTGACAACTCCAAAGTCCTTCAAAGTCTCTCAAGAAGACATGTCAAAAGAACTGGAAAAAGTAAGGCTTCAGAAAACGTCCGATTCAATGTCTTTTCATTTCACTGCTTATTCTTCAACTGGCTATGACATTCTTAAAAAATAAAAGTTGAAGAGCAGACCCCTTTTCTTCTTCAAACCCTTTTCTAAAGACAATGCTGTAGTGTAAGCAATTTGGGGATGTTGCACATGCTTCCCTTAAACTTTCTACCAGAAAATCAGTCTAGAAGCTATAAATAGCACATGTAGAAACGAGTTTACCCTATAGGCTTAATTTTATGTATAATTCCGGTTGTTTCTGTGTTTTGTGTACATTAGAAAGCAAGCTCCATAACAGCGTATGGTTGATACTCTAAGTGCCGATAAAGTATAAGGAAATAGCACTAAATCATTTTTATTTGCCAAAACGTCAAAAGGGCTTTGGCTGACGTAACACTGCGGAAGACCGGCTGCGACTCCTGCCAAGTTAAAAGGTACCATTTTCATGGAAGGACGGCAGAGGCGAGAAACTCCGTCGCCGTGCCTTCCTCAGCTGCCAGGCAAGACATTCTTGTTCGGCTTGATGCGGACGGAGAAAACTTGCAGACTTGCAAGCTTTCCGTAGGCGATCAAGAAGCAGCGAGTGCTTAGCAGCACACACGACTGGATGCTGCCCTTAATAAAACTGCCTCTTCCCAGGCAGGCCGTGCTGCCGGTCGCTAATTAAAAAGCAGCCGAGCCAAACGTGTTTGCACAAGTGTCGTGGTCACACTTCTGTCTTCGTGCTGTTTATGAGATCAGCATCAGAACTGCTCATTAGAAAAGCTTCTAGAAATGCTCCAGGAACCCAGTTTTTGAAATTTGGGCGACAGCTACTTCAGCTGCCTGTGCAATTAGGGGATGCATAAATGAGTAGGCAGCTGCTTAATTTTCTCCATGTCTGTGAAAACAAGGTTAACCAAGCACATAATGGATGCTGAAGAAAAATGACAGTCACTGTTTGTGTATTTCTGTCAGGATGAAAGATAACGTTTCACAACTGCCATGTCATATCTCGTTTTGAAAAATCAGTCCTTAATTACTTTCCTGATAGTACAAGCAACCTCGGTCAGGCAGAGTCAGCGTGCTGTACAAGAAAAGATCCTCAAAGATTTCTGGCTCCAGTAGCTACCCCATGAAGCCTTTGCAGCTTTGTAGGGGCTAGAGGGAAGGACTTTGGCTACCCTAGATGTGCACACCAGTAAGAGAGAACACCTCTCCATATAGTTTAGTTGTGGAAGAGTGACGATTCAGGATGTAGGAAAGGCTTTTTGGGTTTTGCCTGCCTGCCCCAGGTAATTTCTAATAGACCTGGCAGAATCTACGTGAGAAGAATGACTGAATTATAAAGGACATTATAAAAAAGTCACATCATATTTATTTTCAGAGGCAGTATGACTGGCCTTGGATTTTAGTCACAATTACCACAAATTTCACTGGCATTTCCTGACTAGTGTCTGTAACTGCTGCTTCTGTCCAGGGCATGTTGGGCAATTTCATTTAAAAAAAGGTACTTCTATGAATTACAAAATCAAACCTTCATCTTTGCGACAGGCTTTTAAAGAGCTGCCACCAAGCTGTGTGAGGAGACATGAAAGGAGCTCACTTCCCAGCATTAAAAATCGCGGAAAGGTGGCTGGAGCACTGGTTATCCATTCTAGTCTGACACCTCTTACATTAAAGCACGTTGCGAGTAAAAACTCTCTTTGCTTCCAAGATTTAAAAGCTGACTGCAAATGTGTTATGCTTTAATCCATGGAAGATCAGCTCCACTAACTCACTATTTAGCGAATGTGTAATACACAACCCAAAACTAGAAAAAAAAAAATATAAGGACAGAATAGTCAGACCTTAATAGCATTAAAAAAAAAACCAACACAAAACCCATGACAAGTGCTTGTTTTTGCCAGACTAACAGGGCAGACAGGTTCCTGATAGTCCTTTCAGAGGTGAAAATTCAAACGCAACTTCTACAACTCATCAAATCTAATTAAGAAACAAGTGGCGTAATGATCAACAGACAGTTTTGGCAAGAACAAACACACCTTCTCCACCCATTCATCCTTGCCATTAGAACTGTTAATTATTGCAGCACTGGAGATGCGTGACTCTGACAACAGAAAGTGACGGGGGAGAGTATAAGAATACGATCGATGAAAACAAAACAGCTCAAGGCTTTGTCTTCCTTGCAGTGCATTTTGTGAGCCCGTAGAAATCACAGGTAAATAAGAATTTTTACCGTGCCCATCACCTGAACCCCATACGTTTCAATTGCTGGATTTTCTTAAAGCTTTGCAGTGAAAGCTTCTGTTTCACTTTTTATTCTAGAGAGCACAACCTCAAAACCACACTGCTCTAAGTGGGTGCTTTACACACCGTAGACTGTGAGAACAGCCCAGAAAGACTTATTGGCAGAAACAGTGAAGTTACTCTGAAGAGCAGACATCCCCAAGGACGTTCTACGAGCTGACCCAAACACTGCCAGTAAAACTGGATACTTATCCAGTAAAACTGGATACCGAGTGAGATCTCCCTTATTTTACAGACGCCATGTTTTGGATGTTCTTTAGAGAACTCGAGATACATTTTATAGGCTCTTGTCCCCCATGCCTCTTTTGCAAAGTCCTGTACCACAAAACCACGTGAACAGACTTCAGAAATAGAAAAGCACGTACAGCTGACATAAACGCTTCCTCCTTTCCGGAGAATACTCTGGTAATCGGGAGCACCGCTGTATGGACCTTTAGAAGGATGACTGAGATTGCAAGGAAGATCACGGAGAGACCCAAGCTACGTGGATGAGAACCGGACCAGGATACAACAAATCCCCATCACTGAAAGCAATGGCTAGTTGGATCTGAAACCTGTAATAAACTCAGGGCCAACTATTGCAGCGGACTCCAGTTTGGAGCAACGTGTCTATCTTAAATAAAGCCCTTGTGTGAGAGGGGGCAATACATGTGTTTTGGTTATTTTACAGAGGCAGCTGTTGTTAGACAGAGGCTCTTTGGTTTGAATCCCCCAGAAAGTGTCCTAGCACAAAAACATTTTGTAGGTGAAGAGGTCAAAAGTGAGTGCCCTTTACCACAGGAGGGCTCAGTTTATCAAGTGACCCGGCAATTTGTCATGCCGACATCGGTGTCACACTACATCTGTTACGAATGCTGACATACTGTATATAACACGTATGCATGCAGCAAATTTTTTCGGTATTTTGTACTGTATATGCATGTTTATAAACTTATAGACAGACACACGCAGGAGAACTCTGTTCTTTCTCTGTTTCACTCTCCAGGATCGCACACATCAAGCACAAAACAGGCACTGGCAATGTTTCTGTATATATCCAGTTTTGACATCAACCAGTTAATTGTTATTTTACAGCATTATCTTAGATTGTCTGTGGCTGTGCATGTTTCTTCCAGTTTCTATTTAAGCATCTGTGTCCACAAGCATGACGGGAAATAAGATTCTCTTTCTGGCTCTTTGTCTCAGGCCTCTGAGATAGCGGGATCGATTTTCTCCACAAAACATCTGAGGCACTGAGAATGCCAGCTTACCCCAGTAACCCAACCAGACAGTGAACTCTGAAAGGGAAATGGGCACTCCTCTTTCAGCCCTGGGTCACTTTGCCTGCTTGCTGAATGTGCTTTTCTTTTGCAGAGCAATGGGATGATAACGATAACAAATGACCAGTTGCCACTGAGTGGCTGCCGATCGCATAAAACCCACTAAGCCACAGAAACATTGGAGGACATTAGTCTCATCTCATTTGATTACAGGGCAAACTTCAAAATGTGATCTACACAGAGAAAAGTCATCACTACCCAGACGATCACAGACCAGCGAGAATGTTTTTCTTCAGAAATTTGAACCAAGCAACACTCTAAGAGGACTTTTTGGCCTTTAAAAAAAAAAAAAAAAGTAATTTGCGGATTGATGGTAACTAGGCACAGTACTGACATTAGCTCCCAGACACCGCTAGACAATAGGAAAGTTCAGGAAATCCATAAGTCGAATCATTCTCCTTGGGGGATACGCTTTGCCTGACCTGGAAACCACACACTCAGCCCCATCCAAAAGAAAAAGATTAGTCGCCGAGGTTGGTGGGCTCTCAGTACTACCTTGCATGAGCCTGATGACAGCCTGTTAAGGATGGGTCCTTGTGAAAAGGGAGTTGGCTTGAAAACAAAATATTATAGGGAAAACATTACCATTTGAGCTCCTTTATACTTTCTGTCTAAAAGCAAAGACCACATACTTGGGCAGGACGCAGAATTCACATCAGCCGAGGCTGGGTTCCCCTCTTTAGATGTGAGTGTGCGACTGCAAATTTTACGACCTTGCTAGTACTCTGTATCTTGCAACAGGCTCATCAGCTTCTCATTAACATTGAATCTGAACAAAGAGGCAAGAATAACTACCCATGAAATTACTGTGAACTCCTAAGTGCTACGTATTTGTAGAGGGTAGTCTCTTCTAAGTTTCCCATTCATGGGGAAGAAAACCTGCCAATACATTAACTGGCTTACCACAGTCCCCAAATTTTTCCACTTTGACTGTAATTGAATAATATGGTTTGGGGTTAATAAAAGTAAAGAATTATCCTCTGCATTTCTAGTCATCTCTGTATGCTGGGTTCACATCAACAGCCTCAGAGACTTCCAGCATCGCTGCTTCGGCTTCATTGTATAAGGAAAGTAAGCGCTCTCAAACTATTTTAAAGTCCTTTTTTCATTACACAGGGCTTCTCTGCTCCTCACCCCTGCTTTCCACCTATTCCCTCTGCTCATACATTTTCTCCATCCCACAACAGAGTAGTTCCAACTCCGCACAGCCAGGCAAACAGGCATTCAGGGTCAGGGTGACGAGCAAGAGAAATCCGTGCATTGCAGCGACAACGGTACCAGCTTCAGTGGAAAGGAGCCCCGGTAAGCACCGCTATCTCCCGGGGCAGCCTTAATTCTGAGGTCCCTCGCCCATGACCAGTGCCAGAGGTGCATCCAGAGGCAGGCGACGTTAATCACCACCCCATGTCCCCGTGCATGTGACTCCTTGTACAAATACCCTCATCTAGCAGGAGTAAGACGACTGGTGAGACTTGCACACCTTAAAATGGCAACTTAAGTTTCTCCTTTGAGATGTTCTTAGACTTTTATAGCAGTTTTCTGTCACCATTTCTCCTTTACGGGGGCTTTCCGGTTTCTCACTGCTAGCTTTCACACTTTCTCCTATGCTTTGGCCCACGAGCTCTTTAAAAGGGACCGAGTAACTTTTCCCACATGACAAATTGGCAGCACTGGATCGTTATTATTCTTTAGGTTAAACAAACAGTTTGGGTAGGGAGCGGGTCTAGGTTAACTGAGGTAACAAGAGGAACAGAGCCGCTGCTGAGTCCAAACACTCGGTGGGTGGCATTTGCTTGATTCCCTATTGCTGCTCTGAATTGCACAGAATTGGCAATCCAAGTATTTTGCAATCAGGAATTAGGACCAGAAATCTGTACATTTCTGGCACTGAGGTCACAAATTAGAGCTTGGGTTTGGGGCTTTTTTCTCTGGCTTTCCTCCTTAGATAGGAGAGCTAGCAATTTATTGTTGCATTTTGGTTTTGTTTCTTAATTGCATCTGCTGTTCTTGCAAACATTTGAATGAGTAAGCAAAGGCTTGAAGAGAACCACACAGTGCAGAAGATGTGTAATGCCACCAAAAGTCTCAATCTGCTCCAAAGGGGACTTTCCGCTTGTAGCTTGGCTGGATCTCTGTGGAAACATGAGGCATTGCCTCCTTTTTAGGACTGTGCTGGTCTCGGCATCTGAGTACTTGGGGAAATCCCACAGGATTTATCCCGGTCATTGCTCTGCGCAGGGACGAGCTAATAAAAGTTGCAGCTTTCATTTTAAGCAAATCTTTGTGTGTGGTACGAGACTTGCAGTGTCTGGACCAGACGGTAAAGTTTCACATAAGTCAGGCTTTTTCAGAAGACAGGTAAGTCCCTTGGCAACTGCAAGGACGAATGGTTGAATTTCATTGTTTGTACAGAAGCCCATACCACACTTTTAAAGTAAACCAATCTAGATCCCCACAGGGTCTCTCGGCTTGTTTACTTTTCGACTCCTGGAAATTTGGGGTAGTTGTTTAATTGGCTTGTTACTTTACTATCCTGGCAGCTCCTCCAGTACCTTCGCTCACTATATCCTTGCAAAAAGAAAAACAAGGGGGAAAAAAAAAGAAAAAAAAAAAGAAAAAATAAATCCCTTAAAGATAGCATGAAAAATGTTGCATCAGCAGTTTTCTAAAAGGATTTTGTTGTTATCAAAACTGGCAGACATTAAACAGAGAGAGTCTCAGAATAATTGGTATGGGCGAGAGGGTAAGCATTTAGTCTCCCAGTAGGCTGGCCACCTGTGCAAACAGCACTCCCAACTTCTAGTTCAGTTGCTGGCTCCTGAACAGTCAATTATTTAGGGCTTTCCAGAGATTTCACTGATGGAGAAAAAGAAAAAATATCCAGGCCTGTTTTTGAAAGGTAGCTTTATCAGCGTAGCTCAGTTGTGCAATTATAGCCTCTCTTTGTTCCTCCTTAGGTGACTGCAGGTTTTCAGCGAGACGGCTCTCCTTTGTTTAAGTTTTGGGGAGGAGCGATAGTACCATTCGTCACCTTCCCACCTTGCTCGTGCCCCGCGCGATCCCTTCTACCTGCCATCTCTCTGCATACGCTGCAGAAGAGCAGGATGGATTCAGAGAGCCACAGATCATTTTATCCCTCCCTTTCCTCCCAAGACAAGAAAACAATTCCTGAATAACTCCTAATGGGTGATTTCAGTAATGACTAAATACCAGTGAAAATAAACTTCTTGGAAAGACATTTTCCTGTAGTTGAAGCTCTCCTGGGGTATCATTCAACAATAAAGAACGCACAGTTAAACAGAGTTACGAATGCAGAATGAAGAGCCTGACTTGTTTATCTCACTCAGAGACTGGTGTGCATGGAAAGAATATCCATACTGGTTAGGTTAATAATAATAATTAAAAAAAAAACCAAACCCAAACCTAAAAAGACCTATATGTCCTCCTATATTGTGGAGAAATAGAACTTCTAAATGCTAAATAATACATTTGTCATCCTAGTTTATGATTTCGTAAGTGCCTGTTGCAAGATTTCTTGTACCCATGGCTAAGGAGGATATTTGATTTCAGAAACATTTGATAAACTATATCATGCCTTCTTCTACACTCTCGTGGGGATTTTGGAAGAAACTGTGCTACTTTTTCAAATGAAATGAATCATTTTACACAAACATAAAGTTCATGTGGGAAAGTGCATTCCTAAACTGATGTATAAAATGTTTGGCTCTGATCTGCTCATCAGCACCCAGCAACAATGCTTAACAGTCAGTGCTGTCAGCTCGGTTCGCAGTCGTGGTCAGGAGATCAAATATCAAATCATCAAATATGCTCATACAGGCAAATATTTTCCCTGTGTGTTCTTCTCCTTTGAGGATTGTTTACAAGTCGCATACTTCTAATTAATTCTACCTTCACTTTGCATTTGGTGTCTCTCAGCAGATTGAATCACTCAAATTTCTTCAATTTCTTCTTCAATTGTTTAAACACCAGTCCCCAGGACCCACCATTGCTTGTTTTCTTCCTGATTTCATTGCCCAGAAAAAGATACACACCCAGCCTTTTTCTGTCCTAACAGTAAACATTTTCTTACAAAGTTTTTGAATGCAATCCCAAAGTCTCATTAAAGAGTAGTTCAGCATCAAAACTGATGCTGCTTTTGACCTGCCAGTATGCTATTACACTGCTTGTGTCATTTGACTCCTGGGCGTTACTGAGTTGGGTTTAAGGGTTATTTGGGTCAAAAGTTCAATGGTCCGGGGATGGGGGCTATCGGCATGGCTGGAAGCACTACCCTTACACAAGAGCGGCTGCTGAGCTGGCCATCCTCGCAAGGAGAGCATCCCTCCCTTTCTGTCCCCAGAAAGACCTGGTCCCTCTCCCCCCATCGCTCAGCAAAAGGAAATCACTTTTTAAACTTTTTCTGGTAATCCCAGAGACAATAGAAAGCACAGTCTATAGACCAGTTTGTGGCATGGTTTTCTTGTGGGAGAACTGAAGTCCCATCATTTCAGTGAGATGACAGATCTCACGCAAGCAGCCAAACCTGAACACCACGTCCCAACGCCCACAGCCTGTGCAGCATTCCGCACGCTCTCCCCAAAACAGCCCAGTTCCTATCAGCAGCTGCTTCAGAGCCTAATGTCAAAACTAAGGTAAATATGCAAGTAAAAAAAAAAAGTAAGTTTCCAACTGTAGACCTGAACTAGTCTTTCTGACCCGAAAACAGACCACAACCAGAAAATTACTGGCAACTCACTTTCATGCCAGCATGGTGATGCTTCCCCATAAACACATTCAAGAGCTTTATATAGCTCTAGTGACTCAAGGGATAAAATTTCCAATATATTCCTCAGCAGATTATTCACAGTTCACTTAACAGATTTATTATTTTTTCCTTCTGTTAGCCTATACATCCTATTGCTCAGTTTCATCCTACTATTCCCAGCGACACCTCCGTCGAATGGCTGTATGCCACGTTCTGCTGGCATATGGTACTTAGGGCTTCAGACTTAAAACATGCCCTGTTATCGTCAACGAATGAGAGCACACTGCATTGTGCAAGCAAGGTCAAAACACCTTTTAGCTGCCTAAAATTCACTCATTGTTTCATTTGAAATATTTTTTGCTTGAACGACTGAATCCCTCCCAGCCTGGGGAGATTTCTGCATGCTGCACAGTGCGCTCTGGATGCATTTCCTGGTCTCGAGGGGTCCTACCAAAAGTCCTGCTGTGATGCCTGCACCTATGTTATCTCCTCGCTTGTGGAGACCTTACAGCCTCTTTCTCCTCCATGCTCTATATATGAAAACAAGGCGCGCACAAAAAACGCGTGCAAGCCTCTAACTTTCCAAGCAGTTCCCTCTCAACAGGGGTCTCAGAAGATCTGCTGTGATTTCCATCATGTCTGCTCTTCTGGGGGCTGTCAAGTCCAACTAAAGTGCTGTTGATCATAGAGCTATGACTGCAGACAAAGAGGCATGAAACAGCATGAGGGAGTTAAACTCAGACTTTCTGCTTAAATTCCGTACAGTTGTTTTCAATAAGCAAGGAGAGCTTCAGCTAAAAAAGTCTGTCTTCTGCTAAGAGAGTAAACTAAGATAAAACCTCTCCAGCAAAAGTAACCATTTTCCGTGAAAGTAAAGGGAGGCCAAAGTGCATCAGTTTTGTTTGCTTCGTGTCTTTTTTGTGGGATCCAGCAGGCAAATACTACACTAAAGTATTCATTGAGCACAATACTAACATTTGGCATCCATCCCGCATCAGCTGAACTTGTAATCATTAAAGAGATTTACATTGTCCAATCTGCCTTGTTTTGACCGGTCAAAATCAATCTTAATACAGGGTGCTGGTTTCTACCAGATGTCACCCACCCCTAAAGCACATGGTTCTAGAGCAGGTATATTAGGCAAAAATCACAGTAAGATGAAGATTACATCTGCTGTTTTACAAAGCCAGCAGCAATGAGGTTCAGTCTCATGGCAGTTCATCCCATCACTGATATTCCCCCTCATAAGATGACAGATATTTTAATGACTTTATTGCTAACATTTCTGTCATGCTTTGGTTTTTTCTGATGGATAAACAAGTAACTCCCCGATTCACTCCTAGTAGTTTTTGTAAGTGCCTTTTTATGTGTTGATGTATGCTGTAAACTAAACATGGCCTGGCCCATTTTAAACTATGCTGTGAAAATACCATGGGTTCGTTTCAGAGGCTATCAGATGGGAAATACAGCTTTACAACAGATTTTATCTTACATTCTTCCTTCCCCCCCCCCCTCCTTGCTTTTTTAAATGTTTTATTTTCTAGTCTTTATGTCCCTTGACTTTAGAAGACGTGGTGCGTCCACATCATCTCCTTACTCCAAACTCATTTTCGTAAGGATCACAAATTGTGACCCGCATAATGCAAATTGTTTTCCCTTCTAGCAGCAAAACAATTTTAAAAAAATAGAAGAAAAGCATTTGCTTTACATTATTTTCCAAACATGTCAGTGAACAGCAAATCATTTTAGCCTGATGAAACAGCTTTGTATCTGCCTTGACAATGGCAAAACTGTGAAATTCACATCAGTGATTCATACAGTTTTCCAATTACTGAAAAATAAAATGGTTAAAAACATAGGAAAGCAGTTTCATATATGGAAAGATTGCTTTTTAGATGTACCATAGTGTTTCATTACACACAGTTGCAGATATCCCCTATAATGCTGGCAGACAAAATAAGCTGTGTGTTTGTTGTAGTAAACGAGACCCTTAATTTCAGGCATACATGAGTTCTAGCTCTTCTTTCTAAAAATGGAATGGAATACCTTGAGAGATCTTGCAGGATATTCACAGTGTCTAGCTTTTCATCTCTCACATGAACCCTTACAAGCAAAAAGGGCTCCTCAGAGGACTCCAAGTCCACACGCAGAAGTCTTTGTCTCTCCAATACCTATACAGAAAGACTAGGCATTTAAATTAGATGCCAAGAATTAGACTTCATGGAAACCCTTAGCTCCCAGATAAATATCACGACAGAAACAGCCTTTCCTCCGCTTCCTAGTTGCACAATTCATTAATTCATTTTCTTCCATTAGTGAGGCAGGACTCACTCCTTCAGCTTTACACACAAGCTTCCTCCACACCGGCCACAGCAAGAGAGAAAGATATTAGAAGCATCATTCTGTCACGATTTCTTGCGAAAGATATTTTAATTGGATTTCATTGTCATAGTATATTCTCTATGTCCTCAATCTGAGATGGGGGGCTTAGCCCATCCCCCAGGTAGCTAGAGTTAATAAAAGCAGCAATCCCTTTCTGCATCCTTATCTGCCATCTGGGGCACTGCTGGGGGCAGCAATTCTCTGCACTGGTGGAAGCACACAGATGGATTTGGGGAATTAGGGCTTCACACAGATTGGGCTGTAGATTCCCTCGGAATATCAGCTTTTTTTTTTTTTTAAACAAATTAAGTACCTCCTCCTCCGCTTACTTTCCAACATCCAGTCGCATCCCCACATAATCATTTGTTATCGCAGCCTCAGTAACTACCTCACCGCGAGCAATGAAAGCAAACCTCTTCCTAGAGGTGACATATGACTTGCATAAGGACCACAGATAAAAGATTTGACTGCTCTACTTTTGCCCTTGCCCTGTTTTTTTCCTCATCACGTACCCTTCTGTGCCTCTTCCCCCAATCTCTGGGAAGTGCTGGAACCTGGGAAGGAGCTTTTGGAGCGAGATAACTAAGGCAGAAAATTAATCCTTCGCCAAATGGTCACCTGACAGCTGTTAGCCATTGGTTCTGCTTGGATAACAAACTACTTTCAAAGGGCTTTTCCTGCACATCTCTTCACTACTAAGCTATTGCGTCCAACAAATTTCACTGCATACACTGTGTTTTTGAGGAGCTAACTTCAACTGATGTGTGATATTTGCATGGTTTCCAGAAAACGCACGAAACAGACAATTAGCTATGCTTTTCCTGCTGATTTAGAGTTGCTCATCAGTTCTACTTCCATTCCTAATGAGAGCTGAAGAAAAAAGAGCCTTTTTTTGAATTGTCATTTATAATGTCCACGGAACAGAAAGCAAGCCCCCTAGACCAGAAACAACCTTATACTCTTCACGTAAGTTACAATTTTAATAGTCAAAATGCATTAAAGTCATTAGAAAGCCCAGTAAAGCGGACATTTTTACAGTAAGCTAAAAAAGTTTACAGTCCCAAAAGTTTTCCTCATTTAAACTACATTCATCATCGGTTTGGAGACAAACATGCATTTAAACACTTCGTCTGGCTGCAGAAGTTTTTTCCAGCATCTACTATTTCCTGTCAGCTAACAGCACTGAATCTTCCAAGTGTTGAATTTAACGCTACACGTAGAAACATTACTCCTGCTTTCCCTCGCCGTCCCGATGCGCCCTCCGGGCTCCAGCCACGCTGGGCTGGGATTCCCACCGGTGCGGGGGCAGCGCCGGGACCCCGGGGTCGGCGCTGATGGGAAGGTGGCCACCCCAGATGATGCCCTGCACCCTTCCTTTTCCAAATGACCAGCGGCTCATGCCCCATCTGGTTCCTCCCTTGCCTGCAGAGCCTCCCGAGCCCTCTCCGTCGCTTTTCCGACCCCGAAGACGGCATTACAGGTACTGCTCCGTCAGTCAATACACCGCCCGTGCGCCCAGCCGGGACGTGGCTGAGATCACCTCCTGCCACGCACAGCACCGGGCAGCAAAAGGAAGGCAAGCGCCCCTGGGCAAATCTCAGCAACGCAGGGTGAAACCATTGGAATAAAAGTAATTTTCATTTTCACTGGGCCACAGCGGGGAAAGGAAGCAAGCAGTGAGGTGACACATGATGTTTTGGCCTCGAACTCTGCAGATACTCAGATCTTGGTGCGCGTTATCACAGGGACCCAATCGCAACAGACTAAGTTAAAGGCTACAAAATATTTAATTCTACTGTTTAATCCATTCCTAGAAGTCTTAGTCAGTGTTCTGGGAAGCAGATTGGGGTTTGGGTTTTTTTTTTATACTTTACATTCCATTACCTGAGCAAGGAAAGGATTACAATAGCATCAAAATCCTCTCATTATTGCAAAAAGCTACAGAAAGTAAACTCATCGCAGGTTTTTAAAAGGAAAAATACCTGTACAGTAGAACTTCAGACTTTGATCATTGGAGCTGATAAACTAGATTTGAAATAGTTTTGTACACTTGAAAGCCCTTGATTGAATATGCAAGGCAGAAAATTGCATTATCCTGAGTTACCCACTTGAAGAGGTGGGGAAGCACACCTATACAGTCAGCAGCACCCCTGCTCAGCATTCACAAAGAGGGCTGCTTAACGTGGTGGTAAACTAGAAGTCTAAAAGATGATTCCTCTCCATACACGTAGAAGAGAGAAAATGACTAATGCTCTTTGCACATCCCACTTTTCCTGCCTTTGAGTCAGTCATCAACAGGCAAAAGGAATTTCATCCAAAGGCGGCACATGAATATACGCATACGAATATGTCATATGTCACTTCTTCCCCTCCCTCTTGTTAATCACAGGCTCCTAATTGGAAGACTCACCACTCTCTCACCCACATTTCACCCATAGTCTTTCTGTGGAAACCTGGATCCTTAATGTTCTTTGAATGTCACTAGTAGTGAGATGTACCCATCAGAAGATACCACAACAGATGCAGTGAAGATACTAAATTTTTTCAGAACCTTGTCAGAACCTAATCGTTGACGTCTGTTATTCAGAAATTTGATAGAAGGAGCTGAACATGTTCTAAAGTGATTGCTGGTAAAACTTGCAACAGATAAGAAGATTAGTGGGGTAGCAAAAGAAGAGTACAGATTACCACTTGGAACAGTTTAGCTCACTGGGTTATATGATCACATATTAAAAACACAGTCTATTGAATCAACCGAATGCAATGTAATACACTTGGGAAACAGAGAGACAGATTGTACTTATGGAATGGAGGACTGTCTTGGGAAGATATGACTCAGAAGATTTACAGGTCATCCTGGATAATTACCTCCACATGAGCTCCTGATGCAAAGCTGCAGCAAACGTGGCTTCTTTTCCTTAAATATTTTTCAAAGAGGAATATTAATGAGAATGTCAGTGATAGGGCACCTTGCAGAACCTCATGTTCAGGTTTGGTGTTGCTTACCAGGAAGATGTAGCAAGGACCAGTAAGAGTTAAGAGATTTCAGAACTGGAACAGGTTTTTTTGAGGTGAGGCCAAAGAAACACAGCTTACTCTAAGCAATGAAAGGAAGGCAAGAACTGCCTTGACAACGTAGTATGCATGGACAAGAGGTTTGGTGGTGAAGGCTGTTAGGACTTCTCTATTAAAGCCCTACAGTGGCTGGGAGCTAAAGTTAGAGTACTGCAACCTTGACATAGACACGTTCAAAGCTGTGAAGGTTAAACATTAGAATTGCTTGCTGAGGAGATGGGTGAGCTTTCACATAAGATCAGATAACTTGCTAAAGCATGCTCTGATCAGTTTTCAGGAGAATTTCTTCAGCCTCTGTACGTACTAAGACTGGGACAAGACCTTTCCATTTATCACCTTAGTTCACTTTTCCCTCTGAAAAGTAAATTTGCTCGCAACGCGCGATCCCATGTAACAGCTACACATTTGTGCAACAGCTGCAATTGAACCCTGTTCCTGAAGGCTCTCTGGTCAGGTCGAGAAGAACTATTTTTTCCTGAGCAATAAGTCTGCTTTGTTCTTCCTTCCCCAGCACCAGAGACAGACCGCAGCAGGAGACAAGGTGCTGAGCCCGGGGGATGGGGCTCTGTGCTAGCACAGAGAAACCCCCTCCGTTTGCTGAATGTTTAGTACATCATTCTCAGGGCTCTACCTATTCAGGGAAGAGAAGAAATTTTCCCACCATCCAGAGGTGGGGAGACATTTCTGGCTTTTGGCTTTCTCTACAGCATGAGGGTGGGAGGAAACCCTCCAGGGGATCCATCTAGCCATCCAGTCATCCTCCCAGTGGGGTCTTTGCCTGCAGAGTCATGTTTTATGCTTTTGAGCACTAAAATAGAGACTGACTGAAGTCTTTGGTCTTGACACAGAATACTTGACAGACGCATAATGGTGTGTTTTACAAGTCTGTACTAGCTGGTCTTGTGATCTCTTCTTGGCCTAAGGAACAAATATTTAGGTATGAAAACCATTGACTCCCCAACACACACCTCCTCTAGTGACCTATGTGCTGCGAGCAGAAATACCCCAGGCACTTATGCTTTATGAGCCTTCAGGCAATTTGAAAACATCACCTACACAATTTTCCAATATTTACAAAGAGTTTGAACCCAAGAAAGAAGCATGGGGATCATTACTGAAAAATAAAACAGGCAGTGCTTTATGTAACTGCAAGGTATACAGTACCTCTGTTCTGCGGTTGCACAGTAATTGCCGACTATTCAAGCTCATGGAAAATGCCATATATTTAAACAAAGTTGCATGAACATCTCACGTTCTTTAACTCATAGTGCTGATTAGATAGCCCTGTTATTAACTTTAGGTTTTAATAAGCCCAGCCACCAAACTAGGGGCAGCAGCAACAGGAGGAGCAGAGCTGCAAAAGCTTTTGCAGGAATCAGAACAGATTCTGTGATCAAACAGGTCAAGCCAGCTCAACATTTTACAACTGCAAGGCACGACTACAGTGCATTTACTGGAATAAAATACAAAGAGGAGGCTATACTGACATAAGCAGATAAGACGTATAATATATACCCAGGATTTTTTATTTTTTTTTAAATCTCCATTAATTAAAAATGAAGACAAAACTCTCACCTTCCCTTCTTCATGTGTTTTGGTTTGGGTTTTTTTTGTTTTGTTTTGTTTTTTTAAAAAGAAGCACCCACACATGTAGGATTTTTATTTGCACTATAGCAACATAGATATTTTTGCATGATCTCCTCTGCTCCAGTTGCAATCCCAATGGAGAAGCACTGCAGGTTTAAGGGCTGGCACATGAGCATATTCATATGGAACCAGTTTCAAACACTGACATAGTATGCTCTTTATACTTATTTGAGTATAAGGGGGTTTGATTTTCAGGGATTTGGGAGCAGCGAGTACATTAATCAACTCAACCATTTGATTATGCTCCTCAAAGTGAGCACCAAGCATGCATTCTGTGTGAATAAGAAAATTACTTTTAAAGTGGGCAGTTTATCTAGTATAGACCTCAGGAAATAGACTTTATTTCCCCAGTCCAAAGATATAATGAATTTCCCTTTTCTCTTTGAAATTGTTTAATCCTTTTTATTTGGTTGTTTGTGGGTTTTTTTCCTCCTAAAACAGCACTTCACGATTCAAGGTGAAAACCCCTAATATTCTTTCCTTTTTCACAAAGATGCCCATGAGATTACGAGTTATGTCTACCTACTCAGTGGCCTCAAACAATTCCTGTGTGATTCCTGTGAGCAGGTTCATCTACAAGCTGCAGTGTGTAAATATCCACCCTTTCAGTCAGACCAGAGGGAAAGCGCTGCAAGCACAAATTATATTTGAGGATGGTATGATTTGCTCTACTACGTAAACAAGCAAAGAGAAACAAGAACTGCAGTATTTTTATGCCTATGAATTATTCAAATGCTCCAATACTTTGCTGATGCACTCTAATTATGATGGAGTGAACTGGAAGGAGGACGCTTCTTAATGATATACTTTTTCCAACTTCACAAACTACTTGATTTAATCTGAAAAACATACACATGCCTGTGCTTTCAGAAATAGCTTCTAATTTAAGATTTACATGGTTAGAGGCCACCAGATTTTAACTACCAAGAATTGCAGCAATTACAAATGCCGAGTCACAACTCGGTTACTGACTCTATGCTGACAAATGCAGTTTTTGCCTTATAAACACCTAATTTTCTATGCAAATGTAGGGATAGAGCAGACTTTGGAAGGTGGACTGATGATTTTCTCAGCTTTTCACCCAGCTGCCACAGATGACATTTCAAGATGATAGAGATGACCTCTTCAGTGAACTAAAGGAAGTTTATTTCAGGTTAGGTTTCTGGAATTGCGTGAAATTCTGGTGTCAAGCCATTTTCTTTATCTGACATGGCTCAAGCCCATACAGAAAGGTCAAGTAACTTGCCCTAAGTGACAAAGTGACTGAGTGGCTCCTAGACCTCTGCTCCCAGCTACTAGACCTCCCACACTCCTCAGCCACGTCAGGCAGAAACTCAATAGCCTGTGCCATTAGGAAAGCATTATTGCCTCGAGTCACGTCCCGCTGAAACTGCGTGCTAACGTTTGGGAGGGGGTAGTAAGTATCTAAAGGTGTAGAGAAGCACGACTTTTGCCCTCTTCCACAAGCCTGCAAATGCCTGTTCTCCCCCTCCTTCCCCCCCTGCCCCTACCCATCTGGTTCAATAGCAGTCAGGACATCTCCCGACGCTGGCACTCTGACTCTGCGTCAGCACCTTTCCTAAGCGAGCAGATTGCAAAATACACTTCTGCTGTGGGGCTTATTTCTTTTCAGTCGTAACCTCCTGGCTCATTTAATAGACTAAGTATCTGGGATGGAGACCAAAACTTTGTAGCTGGATTCTGTTTTCTGTCCCCTAGGGCAATTAAGTCCTTCCAGCAGCGTGAGCTCGAGACCCCTCTAGTGTTGCCTGCTTGATCCAGGCAGGATCATTGAATGAGAAAGAAAAAGCCTAGTGTGTTGAAGTTCTTATGTTCCCGGCAAAAGATTGTTGCTTTGTTTTAAAAAACGCTCTTAAAAGACCTACACGTATAATATTAAGCAGTTAGCCGTTCCACCCCAGACTAAGTGAATGACACAGACAGGTTAGCCACAGGACTCCCATTGACTTTAATGGCAGATTTGATACAAGACCTTTTTGCAGGGTATTGGTAACCTGTACATTCACTCACACTAGAGAAAGTTTTAGAGAAGTAAAATGTCTTGAGGGGCTCAAGTTAATGGAAAAAAATCCGTGATGTCATGACAGCACAGCTCAAATCTTATGTTACTCTTGAGTGTCTGACTGGGTTAGTGATGCTGTGAATCCAGAGCTCTTGTATGAGATTTTACATGCTGTCTTATTTCCACATGTCTGAAGTGTCCTGAAAATTCTCCTGCAATATTTCACAATTTTTTATGATAGCAAGTACGTGAACACAAGAGAAAAATATTTCTCAGGCTGGTTCTGAAGGTAAAATGCAATACTACTTAAATTAAAAACTTTGAGGGAATGTGAACTTATTAATACAAGTTTGCCACATATAGATAGAGGCTGTTATTTTTCTAACCCCTTTGAATATTTTGCATACCACCAGAGGTATTTTTTTATTGGCTTGTACCATAAATCTCAGTGTCATGGGTCTTTTGTGCATACTAAAAAGTTAAAGAGGTTCACCAACTCAGCAAAAATACACACAGCTACAAAACCAGATTGTTTCTGAGATTGTTTTTGGGGAAAAAAAACCTCAAAACAAAACCCCCAGCCAACGGATTTATGGCTTGATGGGATAAGCCTGCAAGAAAACAACTGTCATTAGCAGTAGACATTTATAAGTGATTAGGTATGCTTGTTAGAATGATCCTTTGGAAACAAAACATATCTCTCTTCCAAATATGATGCAATACATCTCTCAAAGTATTTATATCTTAATTTTAGACTTGACACTTTAAGTGTGTAAATGGATGAGCTCAAAGAGCAAATCAATTTGCTCACTGTGAACAGGAACATTTTAGCAGCTCCACTGTACTGCCTGGCGTCCTCATTGCCTCTGGCTTTGAAGGTACTACACAAGGAGGGAGATTTTCTGCCTATGCTCTTAAAAGAGAGGGGAAAATCAGTGAATAGACTGGATTTTGAAATTATGTCAAGCAGACTGTCACCTGCAGAGGTTTACAAAGAGGTTACTGTACGAGGAAGGCAGTCAGCTATACAATGCCAGTCTAGATTGCATACTAAGCAACAGAAGTAGCTGAAATTTGATAGTGCGTGAAGAAAGAACTCGTAGATTTATTCAAAATGTGGAGCAACCTGGTTATATGAAAGTACAAAGAATAGTTTTAGCAGATGGTTCTTCAGGAAGTCTCAGAGAAGAGAAGGTCACAATCATCAGAGTAGGAGATGCCCAGGAGATAAATAGATTAAACGGAGGGGAAAATTAGGATTTTGCTGCTCTGTAGAAAAAGCAATGACAAAATGTTCTTATGTCATGCAGGTGTAGTGAAGGAGAAAGGGAGATGTCAAATAGGATCAGCTGAGAAGAATGGAGTATGTTCTAAACACCTGAGGCAAAAAAAAAAATATATATGGCTGTGTCTAAACAACTGATATAAGATGCAGTGTTTTCCAAGATCCTGTTCACTGATTATCTAGACAGGAGACCAGGCCAAAAACGTAGTGTGATGAAGCTCTCTTTTGGCCAGCATTTCTGCATTTAGTTCTGTGGAAACTATGGTATGGACAGGTAGGAGGAAGAGGCCTCAAGTGCACATCCAGATCCCATCCCAGAGCTGGGACGTGTCCAGGACCTGCACTTGGACCCAGAAGCCGGGAAGCACTGCCAAATCCCACAATATTCACATCGTCTTAGCGGAGCGCAGGAGGATCGTGAAACCATCAGTGTGATGCAGCTGTGAAAAAGGCAAAATGTTCTCCGGGGATGTGACAGGGGAGGGATTTTCAGCAGAGATAAGGAAGCATTAATGCCTTGGAGGGGCCTCATCTGGCATGGCATACTTAACATTGTCCACGTTGGAGGAAAACTGGCTTGCACAGGAAGGACTAGAGGCAAGAACTAACTGGGTAAAGGAGCGACTTTTGCTGAAGAACTCAGTAAAAGACTGGGCTGAGCACTTTAACCCCCCCTTAGAGGGGAAAGGATCCTTATATTTCAGTTCTTGGCGGTGTGAATACCAGCGCCCACTCCCCAGAGCTTCCCAGCACCCTGCTTTGCCCAGCTGGAGAACAGCAGCATCACCACCAGCTTCGGCTTTGGCAGCCTGCTCTGTTCTCCCCACCGCGGCTTCCCAGCCATTGGGCTTGAGGGGCACTTCAGGGTTTCCCCAGGTGGAGGCATTGCTGTTTGTCCAAAGTAGCTGTGTTGTTCGGTCCCATGTTGCTTGCTCTCTCCATAAACTTAGCTACTTGACCACAGTTTTGGTTTTAATTTTTTTTCTGGCACATGGCATTCAGTCCCACAACACACCCAGTGTCTCAAGCCAAGAATGACACTTAATTTTCAAGCAGCCTTATTGATGGTATTATAGCTAATATAAATTATACTGAAATATCTAAAATAGCAGCAGAGTCATTTTGTTGCCCAAAAATAGTATATGAAGAACTTTATATTTTCTTTTAATCATTCTCACTCAATAGATAAACACTTTGCAAGCAATTGTTTCTAATGCAAAGCCAAGTCAGGTATTAGATAGCAGAGGTTATTAAATATTTGAGTTTGGGAACATTGATAATATGCTAAGAAATGCCATGTTCACTAAAAAAAAAAAAACAAATAAAAAAAAAAAAAAAAAAAAAAAAAAGAAAAAAGGCAAACCAGCCAAAACCACCCCTCTCTAACGAGCCTGACAAGAGCTAGACACTTTTTAGGAGACACATCTGGGGCAAGATTATCGATTTGGGCCTCCAGCCCAGCCTCACTTACGGGCCGCCAAATTTGCCCATCTGTGCATACACTTTGTGAAGCTTTTGCCCTATGCAGAGGGCCTTCAGCACAGAAAGCACCATTCAAATTCCACTTAAATCCTCAAAACGTAGCCTGAGACAGAGTTAAGTGACACAGGCCCTCGTGCAAACTCTTTACAAAGGAGCAAACTGGATCACTTTTCAAGCATTGACACCTGTGTGCACAGCTGATAGATTCTCACACCTGGCTAAACAGATGATTGAATTTGCACCTGGAAAACCCATTTTAGAAATTATTTTTGCATGTATAAATCATACGATGTTATAGTCTCTATAGGAGTTCACGCTTGGAAAGACCACGTGCAGAGCAAGTAATTTTAGGTAAAAGTTGCCTCTCGGTGCACAGGACAAAAGACCAAAATTGGGGATAAAAGCAGCAGAATTCTTATCCTGTGCTTCTCACATATCAAAAAACCTGGATGCATATTTTTCCCCCTTAATGCCATCAATACTTGAAAACCACTTAAAGCTACAGCCTAACGCAATCATGTATCAACCTCTCTGTCTTCTCCGGGCTTTGCCAAATTTTTTTTTTTTTTTTTAAGTCTTTGCACCCTGCAGTTTTGTATCTCAGATTTCTCTGTCCAACTGAGATTGGACAATTACAAGCGCTCTGGCCTGTTGCATCCTTCCTCTGGCTGATCAGCCCCATTTCTTCTCCCCAGATCAATGGGAAAAGCCGAGCGGACAGCGCGGTGGCAATCCTGAAGCGTGCCTTCCCTGCTGTCGCTGCAGCATAAAGCTGTGATGGGATACGCAGGTGTGTCCCATAACGGCTGAGCTGCTGGGGTGGAAAACTAATTTCACAAACACAAACCCCAGAGATTCGAACTTAATAATTTGCAACCATATCCTGGACCCATGGACGCCCAGTGAAGAGCTGTGCCTACTCCAGACCAGACCGCTTAGCACTGCGGAAACAAACCAGAGCAGACTGAATATCCTCCGCTTCCTCTGGAGCCATTCTTGGCCTCAGCTCCATCATAGCATTGGGTTTATATTTTCATCTGTCAGCTCTAAGGCACTTCAGGTGCAGGTAATACCAGATGCATCCAGGATTTGCATCGGATAATTTTGATCATGAAAATATTATCCAAACTGCTCTGCTGGCAGCAGTGCTTGGAAATAACCCATGCAGGACATCCCAATGAGGCTGGAGGCATCTTAAAAGAGGGAATCTACATTTCTTTGCCATTGCTGTTGCTATAAGAAGAACAGTAGGAACTAAATGGAGATGAAATAGAGCAGTCAGAAGGCTATGACAATCAAGAAGCACTGACTGGGACTGCCCGGAAAGGCTGCGAGAAGCACCTCCAAGAATAATTGGTAAGAGATACCGTGCTGCACGGGATCTCCTTCACCTTCCACTACCTTGCCCAGCGAGCTAGGAAATGCCTGGGTGCAAGCATCAGTTTGGAAACGCCAATGGAATTTTGCTCGAGCAAGACAAAATAGAAGGGCTCACCCGTTAGGTGTGAGAATTGGCAGGCCAGCTGCATGGAAAATGTAGAGCTGGTGGAGGACGTGGATGAAATAGAAGTTAGTCCGCTGCGCCAATCAATCAGTTAACACCTTTGTCAGTTTGTGCTACCCATATAACTTAAGTGGGATATTCAAGTACAGAGGCTAAATATAAATTTATAGGAAAATGTGATGCCACATTCAGTGATGTGTCACTTGGGTCTGAATCGCTCCCTCTTTCTAAACTCTTCCATCTAGTTACTTCCCCAAATAAATGGGAACATGACAAAGGAAGAAACGGGAGAAGGAGGAAGGATAAAGAGAAATATCCTTTGTCGTTCGTTGCTTGCAACCACAGGAAAAAGGACACAGCTCCTTTGTCTACCTGTAAGTCTCATGGCCAGACGCTCAGAGGCAGCAAGAAGTACAACAAAGGGCTGCAAGAAAGAGATGGAAAGGGATCCGATTCCTTTTGTTTCAATACATGAAATAAATGTAGAGATCTGTGGCTTGAGGCAAAACAGGAAAACAAAAGATTCACCACATCCAGGCCTGATAAAAAAAAATTATGTAAAACATAATTCTACTCTGAAAAGCAACTGCAAGTGTGGTGCCTTGGGAGTAAGCACTACACTCAAAACTTCTTATCTGCCATTCATTACCATGTCAAAATCGCTGATTTCTAAAGCATTACTTTCTGTCAGTCCTGAGATGCAACCAGAAATTTCAGAGTAAAGTTGAATTTATTTTCCCTGGTGAGTGCAGACTAAATTAAATCTCTAGTGGATTTGCAAAAGAATAGCTTATTCAACATTTGTAAGTGGCTCTAATGGTATTCAGAAAAATTAGAATAATTTCCTCAGTTTTTCAGTGAAATCTGCAAGGCTATATTGGAATAGAAGTTACAACCCTTTCCCCAGAAAGCCAGCAGCTATGCTTTTGAACAATACCCAGGAAGAGATCTGCTGGAAAATATCTCTATAAGGTTCGAGGTGTTTACATTTATGACTAGATTTGCGTCTGAAAAGCGATAGTTACAATTCATTGAGGCACACGCCGTCCTCCGTGCGAGCGGGGCCGGCGAGGGTACAGCCCCTCGCAGGTGGGGTACCTCTCCAGTTCCTCCGCTCCCTCCCCTGCCCCGGGGATGCTGTACGAGCTCTCCACACGTTTTTCTTCCCACCCCTCTTTGACCCTTCCCCTGGCACCTCACCGGGCTTTGGCATTAGAGAATCAAACTGCACCATCAGCTTATTACATCTGACCACTTTTATTTTTAAAAGTCCACAGAAGGCTGCTAGGGTTTTTTTTCCAACGTAACTTAGCATCTGTGCCCATCAGCTTTTGTGTTTCTTTGTCATAAACTTACTAAAATTGTGTGTTTTGGTTCTGTGGGTTTATTACTTGGATGCTTTTCAAAGTCCTAATCTTGTTTTTTGAGGCCTTAAAATGTTGGAGAGTTTGGGTTAAGCTTTTTTGCCTCATTCTCATCATTTTGGTCCACTAAAAATAAAGTATAAATAATTGGCTTTACTCCTATCTGCTCAGCTTAAAGTTTTGATAACTTAAATGTGGGCAAATTCTTCTTTGAAGCCAATTAAACTGAAGACTTTTGTAAAGAACAGGACTTGAAGTAGAAAAAAAACACAGATAAAATATCATATATAAAATAATGTGATATTCCATCCCTTTTACCACAATAATAGCCTTGAAGGGTTTTTGCTTTCACAAATAATTCAACCCTAGTGAAAGTTATATATCTCAGCTGAAATCAGTGGCATTTGCAACAGCTCTGAACTGTGATTCACTGTTTTGCTCAAATGGTTTAAACTTTCCGCAGCATGTGATTTAGTAAAGACAAAATGACCATCTATCTCAGCTGCCACCAAGTAATTTAATACACCCTCTTTTCAGCTATAGATAAATGGAAAATACTAGGACAAGTCTACATCATCTATAGAAATATTCGCTTGAGAAGGAAGCTGTTCTGGGAAGTCCTTCTAAACTGGAGTATCTGCTCTTGCTACCATGAGAGACAATGAACGGAGGGGCCCATCTCTTGAAGGATTCCAGCTGAGAGAACTTCCTCTGATGGATTTTACCTCTATGACCAAAGCCAGAGCTCCTACCAGTCATTTCACACCTGTACCGAGAAGCCAGCTCTGGGGCAGCTCGTCCTTGCCAGCTGCAGGGCCAGGATGAGGTGTAGGAAGAGAGGTGGGGACCAGAGGGGACCACGCTACAGCTCTGCGTGATAAGGCTGACATGCCAGACAGAAGTTTGCCATCACTGGCCCAGATTAATTAGAAGTGTATATGGTTTAAGTATGTATTCCAAAACATAGAAGCAGAATAAAAAAAATACAAGTACTGAAGGAGCTGAAACCTTAATATTTAGATATTTCCAAATAATTTATGTGTGATTTATTCCTCTCTGTTTGTTTGAAACTCAGTAGACTACTAAAAAGCAAAACACCATGCCTTATTCCCAGGCTGACTTACGTGGGAGCGTGGTGCCTCTCGGTACTTCTGCTTGCTCAGCCGGTTCCAGGCAGGTATAAGAAAATCTGGAATAAATACAATTGTTCATTCTTCAGAGCGCTGGTATGGTTTTCAGAGCTGTAGACATGAAGTTATTTCTGTGCCTTTGCCATTACTGCTATTTCAGAGGGTGAGACATGCAAAGGGCTGGTTATGTGCAGAACTAACCGCCTGCCCAGGCAAACACTGCGTTCTGGCATGCCCGCAATTAGAAATCAGACCTTATACGTTAATAACCAAAAGGACCAATACCTCGGGGCAAACCAGACGTTACCAGGAAGAGGACGTGAACTTTCTAGGAAATAAGCATCTGAAAATGCCAGCAATAATAGAGGGACTCTTAAGTATATCATGCTCACTGTCTTGCTTTATTCACAGAGAAATTCTAGAGGTATTAATTAGGCTAAATGAAATTTACCTTCAGTTTTTGAACATAAAAATTTCTATCAGAAATATTAAAATCAAGCATTAAACTACTGTTTTTATTCTGGACTCTATAAGTGAAAGGAATTGACTGGTTTTGATGGATACATGCCACTAGGTGTTTGATACAAGGAAAATCAGAATTTGCCCTGAATTACTCCCCCCGCAGATACTTTTAGAGAACAGCTGGCAAAGTACCTGCAGCATCTGTAATCATTTATAAAACTAGTGTCAGGACTCGTACATTCACTCCATGAGGCAATTCCCCAGCCCTAGGAAATGGCATGGGAGAGAGACAGGAGCTCTTCAAAGGACAGCTACAAATAATCAGTAAGGCAATCCCAACTGTGATAATAAAGTTATACAGAAGATTCTTCAAAGAACAGTGTTATTAAAGGTTTCTCCTAAATGACCAGAAGCAAGACCTGTCCGTTAAGACTGTAGTTATTATTGCTGAGATAATTAGCTTCCAGAAAGCTTCTCGGAGTGTACGTAACTTCCTTTCTTCTAAGCAGAAGTAACATTATTTCATCTCAGAAATGAATTTCATTTGCCTCCTTTACATTAGGGCCAAAGTAAACATATAAGAAACTTCAAGGCCAAATAATATTTTTTTTTTTTTTAAAGGCAAAAAAGGACTCCTATTCTTTAATGTTTCTTACCAGTTTAAAGCCATACAATTCATCATCTCTCCCCATGGAGGAAAAGGTTTCTAGCTAAGCAGAGAGGGCAGATGTTGCAGAATCAGGATCTAGGCATACAGAGTAACTTCGGCTGTCACAACTACCACTGTACTGAACTTACAGCTGTCTGGTCACCACATAAAGATTCACAGCCTTCACTCAAGCATCCAGGCCTCCTATATACCATAAGCATATGTGCCGTGAGTAACTTGCCCCGGGTTGTGATCCTTAAAACCAGACAATCTAAATGGTGCTGCCTCAATATAGCATGTAACAGCAACAGAAGGGTCAAGTGCCTAAAGCTTTTCAACATGAAATAATGAGTATATAAGTGAGATTTAAATTCTACATCTCGAGGACCTGTACGTCTTGCAATACAGAGGAAGAAAGAAAGAAAGAATGCCTTCAGCTGCAGCAGGACCACTGACAACACAAGACTTTTCTGCTAAATTTGCAACAGATTAAGAGAACACACAAACAGCTTTTGCTTCACATTTAAGCTGGTAGTCTCCTCCACCTCTGGAACTCTTAGTTTTTCCAGATTGCTAATGCAGGCATGTGGATGACCTCCTTACTCTAAGCTTTTTGAGTTTATTGACCAGAAACTCTCCATCTGGAGAATACAGCAAAGCACAGAAGAGGAACCACATCTCCTTCTACTTGGCATACAGAAAAACATTCTTAGGTCCTGAAGTGACAATAATAACCTCTCTTCATTAACGGTGCAAGTCAGCAAGAGAGAATAGAGGGTTTGCTTCAATATTAAGACAGTACCTGAGATAGGGAAACTTGTCCTCAGCTTCAAACCCTGTTCTAAGCTCCATTTGCTCCTTTTATCCACTAAAGGTGGAACAGGAAATGCCTAGATCTAATCCAGGTGTTCCAGAAGACACTATCATTAGGAAGCTGGTTGTTTTCATTTCACCGGTGGTGGTAGTTGCTAGTATAAAGTGAAGCACAGCTGCATCCTTTTAGCTCATCCTCCTTCTGCTCTGGTGGGGCTTTCCATTGCCTCACTATTCTACATCAGGCTAGTTTTCTTGGGTCATTTACTTCTGGTCCCGTGTAGGGTTCAAAAATCAGAGAGGAGAAATGCTTCGTTGCTATGCGAACTCCACCTGCTGTGCACGTTCTGGTGTGAACCTCTGCACAGCTGCTCACTACTTGCAAGACCCTCCTTAAAGTACAACTTCCTATGCTGAACCTCATAGCTACTGTGTAGAAGCAGGGAACCTTTCACCATGGGGTAAAAGGTGTTAGTAGGGCACCACTCTTTTTGGGATATGTTTTAAAAGAAAGCAGTGAGTGTTGCTATATTTCACACGACGTCTAATATGGCAGATGCACCTGTACATACATCTACATATTTGCACACTCAGGCAGGATAATTTAAGGAACACAGGTATCAAATACTTGCAAGGGGAAATCAGAACTGGAGCACATCTAGAGTGCAGACTGTTAAACAGTCAAGTTTGCATTTTGAAGGCTGGAATTTCAGGTTTGGCTGCTAAGCCGTACCAAAGCCCTGCTGGAGATGCCTCCTGCCTTTTGTGGAGCTAGGTCTTCAGTTTCATAGAGCCTGGGTCTGGGACACAAATTTTCTGGTCTGAGTTGCTTCCTCTCTCTCCTCACACCCCTCACATGCAGGAAGCAAACCTTCTGCCATGTACCCTGCTCTCTTTCTAAATAATTAGAAAAGCTGTATCACAAATTAACAGTTCTTCAGTATTTCTTGTTTTTTTCCCCACTTCTAGTGTCACCAGTCAGACTATTGGAATAAGGCAAGTGGGGAGGATGCTTGCTCACTGTATTTACTGCTTCCTGTTACTATGACTTCCCCTCACCTGCGCAAATATTTCACCCACTCACCAAAAAGTGAGTGCATGGAAAAGCGCGTATCAGTTCGGCACATGTGCCCTTTCCCGCTGATTGTGGTGCTGAGTCCTCCTCGCTCACAGCTGAGCAGCGCAGCGGAGGAAAGAGCTGCTCAGAACCCTCAGGAAGAAGGATTCAAGTTGGAGCAATGGATAGATATCTCCAGGTCAGCCCCAATGCCACCAATAATAGGAGTTTTTAAATCCAAAGTGGAATTTTGCCCCAAGACACTTTTTGTGACCTATTCTAAATGTGCAGGCTTAGTTTATTTCCCAGGGTATCCACGTTGCAACTTAAATTCCGCTGCTTGGTCCCATTGATATAAAACGAAACTGTTGTCACACTGATGGCATATATCTACTGGACTACTCTGCTCTTTCTCCTGCTGGGCTGTTTCTCCTGGGACAGCGAGGTCAGCACACTGATGATGCTTTACGTGGAAACAACACATCTTCTCCGTCGCTAGAAATCTTGTTTCACTGACCGGGTGTTAAGCTGGCACCCAAGCCTTAACCCAGGCACTTCCTTTCAGATTATTTTCTTTCATTTTCCTTGTCCTTGCGTGAGGAGATTTCTCCCTTACGATCCCTCTAGGACTGGTTGACCCAGGGTTATTTACTCTCCAAACTCTGCTTGGAGAAGGCTGCACAAGTCCCTGCCTCCGGCACACGAATCCGCAGCTCGGGGGGCTGAAATCAAGGAGAAAAGTTGTGACGACGTTGTCAATAAGGGACAAGTAAAAAGAATGTAGATGTCAAGGCCGAGGAAAGTAAAAAAATCTGAGGGAAGAGGCACTAAGCCAAACCGTAGGGAAGTGCGTAAGGCAATCGGGTCTGTCACTCAGCTTTTCCTATGGTGAGCCACAGGCTGTGCTTGAGACTCTTCAGACCTATAATAAGGCCCCAGTCTTTCCATAATTTTCCTTTCTCACCTCTCTCATATCCTTTTAAATCTATATTTGTAACACTTTTTTATAAAGGGCTGAGAGAAAGGAACAGGCAATCAATTGATCATTAATCTCCCATCTTACTGTCAGAAAGGAAAACAGTCTTTCGACAGAGTTAATGTAATTATTTTTATGGGAGACTTAAATCTCATTAAGAGCATTATTTAGTAACAGAAAATCCCCAGGAGTGGAGACCCTGGAAAGCAAAACGCAGGCTGTCTTCAGCTCAGCATTCCCGTTTTTCCTGCCCTGGTGCTCTCTGCTCGTTGAGCAGGGTTCGTGCAGCCGTTGCCACCTCGCTTCCAGGGACCCCAGCAGAACAAAAAGAGGATGGGGAGCTGGAAAATGAAGCAGCAGAAAGTGGATGTAATTTAAAAGCCATGTAAGAAGTCTCATCTGCCTGAGAGTAAAGTTAATTTGCTTTAGCTGGCTGAAATCATGGTCTACGTCGTGTGGATCTTCTCTTGAAAGGCTTGGCTCAACGGTGAATTCATTAACTGTTAATTGAATATACTAATGTCCGGGTACACCTGTTCCCGGTATCCTTAGGCAGGTAACAAAGGAAAAAGAGCAAATGCTATCCGGACAGACTTTGCTTAGATTTACTTCAAATAAGAAGTGGCTGCTTTCCAAGAGGCCATAGCAAAGAGAAACTCTTACTCAGCCTCTCCTAGAAGATAGAGGTTTTCACCGAGGCACAGCAAGACAACAGAGATTTATAATGTGAAGAGTGTAGCTGAAGTATGAAAGGGCTGAAAGGCTCATGCGCAGCTTTCTCTCAGGTCGTGAAGTAGCAGCTAACTGGAACAGTAGTGTGGAGGTCCATACCTTTTGAAATAAATAAATAAATAAATAAATATTTCTTCTAATCTGGCTGCACTGGGTACCATCCCTTTGCTGTCTCGTAACAGTCAGTGAGTCTGGTCGCATACCAACCCTTTTGTCATTCAGCCCGTAATGAGACGCTTCGTGGTGTCACACAGGTGGTTGGCATCGAGCCCAAGCTGAGAAATGGCCCAAAGAAATGACACCAAGAGAAAATTTAGCATCTCTGCCGATGCGAAATGCTTCTAGGTGCTACAGCTCCAAAGTTTTTAAAAACTCAGATGCCTGCTGAAGTCAATGTTTGTGTAAAAGACAGCAAATATGCTGCAAGTTCTGGGCTGCTGGGAGCCCTGGAAGTACAGAAGTGATGACATACTCCGGTCTACCAAGGGAGACTTGACGTCCACGTCATCCATATCTCCATCCATATCTCCATCCTTCGAACAATTGCACTGCAAGGGATGAAGACGTGGGGAAGGCATGGGGGCAGTGGTGAAGCATGGCTGCACGCTGTTAGTATCTAGCGGCCACGCACAGAAAAGCAGAGACATAAAAAGAGGAATAACGCGTATGAATAAACTCTTCTGGAGGAACAAAGAAACCTCTGCCTGGAATCTGGCCCTCGTGACAAACCCTTAATCCATAATGCTTGCCTCAGCCTTGTTCCAGAGCTGGGTTTATTGACCTAAAATGCTAGGCACATGCGAGAGCATTTAAGAGAAGCATGTGCTTCATGTCACACTTATCTTTTAGAACAGGAAAAAGGAGGACAATTGGTTTTCCTCCATGTTTCAGTTTCAGCCAAAATCTGAAAGGAATAATACAATAGTATCTAGGTCTGCTCCTTTAGGCAGTTTTTATGCTAGATAAAATTCAAACCAGAAACTATCCTACCATAAAAACAAACGCAGAAAGATAAAAACTTTGTAGCAGAAAGTGGAAAATGATGGTTATATACTGTATTTCCCCATAGCTATTTGAGTATCGGTATGAAAGTCCTGAACAAAAAGAAATTGAGCTATAACATTTGGAGCAGGACCGGCTGCGCTGAAAGTTTTGACCTGAGCCCCTAACTTCTGGGCTGCTAGTAAGGAATATTTCAAGATTCAGAAAAATCTCACAGTGAAAGAATGCGGGATCAGGTCAGCGAGGGAACGCTTCCTCGCCGTGCCGCGTGAGGCTGAAACTGGAGGCGTTAACCGACTCAAACACAGAGCGGAACCGGGATCGGGGCGATATCAAAACAAGACGTGTTTTCTGCAGAAACAGTTGCCGTGCTGGGGCGTTCCGCTCACTATTTTTAATATGAAGAAACTGAGCTGAGATCCAGAGTGGTTATGATGGGTTTATTAATTGACTCTGTTTGCTCAGCCTCATACGTCAGGAATTTCAGAGCATCACCAGAAGTACAGATGTCAGCAGCTGGCAGCTAGTGACTTCTGGCTGCGCAGAGGTCATTTTTCTCTCGGATTCCCCCTGTGAAAGGTTTGAAATTCACCATTGAACAATATCGCGTTTCATGCCGGCTCGCTACTTCAGGTCCAGGAACTAAATGTCTTCCGAACAGCGTAGCAGTGAAAGTCAGAGAGGCTGTTTGCTTTTTGATGTAGGATGGTTCCTACGTAGGACTGCAGTGCCATAAACTGTTTATACCTGTGGTCAGAACACACATCATAAAATAACTAACACACACTTCTGCCTACAAATAGATAACACCCCCTCCCCCAAAAACCCAACTTTTTTTTTTTTTTTTCTCTCTAAATAACAAGTTAACAATTCAAAAACAATTACTGATTTTGGGTTCCAGAGCAACATTTTGTGCTGATTTTATTTTTACTAGCAAACACTGGGTTGCTAGATACACCCAAAGAAATCTTTTTTTCATCCCCGTATTATCACTTCATTATATTTATGTACTCGGAGCTTAGCTTGAACTGTGTAGGATAGAACAGCAACAATGGTACTCTCTGCTCCACATTTCAAGTTAGCTACGAGGTTAGGAAGTTCTGCGTTTGAAGGAAGTGAATCTGGCTTATGAGGAAAAAAAGAAAATTGGATTTAAAAGGGTTATTTTAGTACACATTGAATAATTTACAAAATATGAGCAGCTGATGCCATAGACATGGAAACGAAAGAGAAACCTCTTAGAAAGGCTACAGGTTTCCTGCCTTTTTTTTTTTTTTTTTTTTTCAAAAGGTGCGAAAAATCCATGGCCACTTTTCTGACATCTAACCAAAGAGCTTATCACGCAGATGAACCTCATAGTATGGTGCTATGCGCTGGTCATCTGAGTTATTACTGATGAGCATATTCTACTATCAACAATAGTTAATCAGTTAGCTTAAAAAAGTTAGTATACAGTGTTTTTCACCTCCAATAAATCAAGCTGTATAAAAACATAAACATACAAGAGAATGTTTATAGATGGAAACTCTGACCTAAGGCTTTAAACAGACTCAGACCACCAGAGTTTTGTCCTGTTGTGATTCACGTGCCCTCTGCAAACGGTTGTCTGCACGGCACTGGTGACTCCTCAGCGCAAATCCCAAGGTGGCGATGATGCATCTTGCGTCAGCGAACGAATTTTTGGACTCAAAAGGGCGATGCTGCTCAGGAGTTGCCCCAATAACTTCCTGACATAATAATAAGCGTTTGTGAGTGCCCATACAGACAAATGCCCACAATGTGTTTCTTAGCAGCCGCACTCATTCCAGCATAAATTTTTAACTAAAAGGACAACAAAAGTAATGGAGTTTTTTTCCTACAGCTATTGGTTGGGCACTAGGGATGAATGGAAAAGGAAAACTAGGGAAAGGCCTGGAACAATCAACTAAGCTAAGATGGTCAGGTCAGAATAGACATTATTTCAGTGGGGAAAGAGCTTCCATTCAAGCAGCATAAAAACAGTTTTGCAATTTAAGTAATACAAAGTGCAAAAAACAGCAACAAAAGATTTTGGTGGGTTTTTTTTTTTTTTCCTTCCCTTGCAGTGGGACAATTAATCCCCCTGAAGGAGGTCGCAAGCTCAGGTTTTCAGACCTTTAGCATTGCATTAGCAGGAAGAGAAGGGGAAGGAGAGATAAGGCACAGTTGGCGAGGCCATTTAACATGTCCCTACAACTTTACTTCAAAATACCATGAATGCATTTTAAGAAAGTATATATTTATATTTCCCACTGGAGCATAGCTTATACAGCACGTTTCAAGACACAGTTCCATCAAAGCATTCAACCCTAAGCAGAGGAAATCTGAGAGATAACTAATTTGAGATTCACTTTGAGATGACTTCTGAGGCACAAATGTCCACTGTGCTCTTCTGTTAAAGCTCCTTGATGTAAAAAAAAAAAAGAGATCTAGTAGAAGGATATTGATTTAAACCACCAGCTGGTTTTGAAAGCTTCATGCTACCTTCTGGACCTACACGAGTTAGCAGCAGTAAAGGTGATTTGCTTGAACTGGTGTTTTATACATAGACATTAAACCCTCCCACAGAAAGGTTTAAAGCTGTTGTGAACATCTTAGTCTCAGCCCAGTAAATCAAAAAGACAGTCTGAGTTTTAAAATTTATGCTCTCTCATATTAAAAACTCCAAGATAATAAAGGCAACTTCCTCCTCTATGTAAGCACGCGGCTTTTAGTCATCTGCTTTAGAGGCTGAAGTTCAAGACGTAGCCGGCATGTTGCTGCCGTTATGACTGACAGCTAAATAGTGGTTAGATGGTATAACAAGTATATATGTAAACATATTAAATCACATATACAAGCTATATTCCAAGCTGTTGAAGAATAACATTTGTGTTTCCTAGGGGTTTTTTTGCATGTGATGTTCCAAAATAGAAATAGGTGTACATAAATATAAAATAATAATATATATAAAATATAATATATATAAAAATATATTTAAAGTACTATTAAAAAGAAAAGAAAGAGCTGGAACGCTGGCTGCCTGGCCACCGGCATCCTGCTGACGGCAGCGGCACAGGCGCCTGCCCGCGCGCACCGGGATGCGGTGCCGGTCGCCAGCTGAAATCACCAGCGAATTTTTTTTGCACTGGCAGAGCTCTGCATCCTTTGGTCTGCTTGCAGAAACATAGATAGGTGACTACGGAATCTGTAAAAGCTGTTTACATTACTTTTATGACTTTGTTTTTTAATGGAAATGGTATACTCTGTCATTTCAGTTGAAAAGGCTCAAACATTTATTTTGGAAACAAATCATAAGGAGTCAGAGCTGTCACTGAAATGCAACAAAGATAAACATTACTTTATGGTAATTAATTGATAAGGCATATTAAAAAAAGTTTCAAACAAAAAGAATATCTTGTAAGCCTGACACAATTTCTTTTATTTCTCTGCCATGAATTCCCTCTTTATCCTTCACACAGGGAGAGAACAAGTGGATTCATTTTGGTCTCTGGCACAACGTACATGTTATAAACACTACTTTTTTACGGCCTCTTTAGCTCATTAAGGTATCAAAAGTTTCACTAGACTTCATTCTGCGTAGGATGCTAGGCACTGTTGGACATAGGACGCTTGGCAGAGGCTTCTCGTGTTTTACTTGCCAAACCTCTAACGAGAAGTTTGCTTTTGAAGTTTTTGCCTACTTGCTCTAGGACCACTCTGTCCTATGGTAATCCCATTTCCAACCAAAAAGCTTAACTAGAAAAGAAGTTTTTTGACCCGTCTATATTTTGGAGTCAGAGACTGTGTGGCCTTATGTCAGGGGGGGGAAAAAAAAAAAAAAAAGAAAAAAGAAAAAAAAAAGAACCAAAACAAATCTTTGATTAATCTGATGTCTGTGTCAGCAGATGGGTGGATTGTTGCTTTTCCAGCAGCTGTCTACTGTGGAAAACATAGCTCTAAATCAGCCAGTGAAATTAGTTTCCTTGTTCCTTATGCTCTTAAAAAGGAGCAAGTCAGGAAGCCAGGTTCATATCTACACCCTAGAAAAATCTAGCAGGTTCCTCACAGTGAGGCAGCTTTTTGCAGTCATGACAGAGCACCAAAATGATGACCTTGGAATCACGCTTCATGGACAAATATGGATTACAATTTGGATCAATATTCCATATTTTTCAAGAGAAAGCTTTTTATTAGGCTGTTAACAACCAAGTTTCAAATATCCCTGGCCGGGAAATGAATAGTGGTACTTCATACTTTGCCAAAAGCAGGGGGAAGTGGTTGGACTTTGCATGTTCTATGAAGATACCCAACAAGAAGAGGTTTTAGAATGAATTTGGTCTTGAAACCCAACAAAGAGCCCTTTGGTGACCCATACGAGAGACTAAAGTACCATAACATTGCCAGAACAAAATTCACAAGTCAGCTCTTAAAGGCAATTCAGCTCAGGTGTCCCTACTTACTCACCCACGCAAACCGTTCTGTTGTTTTGTGCTGGAGATCTGGACCACTGCTCGTGCCGTGGATGTCAGATACAAGGAACTGCAGTCTGTGGAGAGCGGACTGCAGTTATCCAAGGAAAACAAAAGAACTGCAGTGTTACGTGGGACCATCCGAAAGCCCTCAAGCAGGATAGTTGGTTACTAAACCTTATGAATTGATTATTCCTCCTCCATTCTGGTTGGCTTTCAATAGAAATGTTATCAATTTCTCCCCTACCCATCTCTTCTTCTTTCTTCTGTTGAGCCCCACCCATCTCTTTTTAAAGCCATTTCATTCTTTTATTTATTTAATTTTATTTTTTTTCAAACTTTCAGTCTCACTCTTTCTGCAACTTGCAAAACTGGTTTGCTTTACTGAATAACAACTGATTTTTATACTTGTGGATATTCTTATGTTGAAACTTACTGAGGATCCATCCTGCTGTTATGTGGGATTTTATATGCATATTTGATTATTATTTTTTTTTTTTTTTACTTTTATAGTATTTGAATGTCCTGGCAAAAAAAAATCAGTTTTGCAACAAATAAGAGTTATTCAGAATTACTGGACAATGGCAGGCATGTAAAGACGCCATTATTTAAAATTAGGAGATTTTTCTTGAATAAGGCAAAGGTTTTGTGCATTGTTTCTTGAGTGAGTTTGCCATGAGTTTTTTCTGCAGGTGTTGAGTATGGAGCCTTTGGATATTTGCTTTCTGAACATGCTCAACAGCTGAGGCCTCTACAGGATTTCTTCATTTAAAGAACAAGACCTAAAGCTCCTATCATCCTGATCACTGTCTTTCAGAGCACAGCAAGCATTAGGAAACTCGTATTTAAAACATCGTGTCTGTGAAACACGCAGAAATTAATTAAAACTATGTTCACGAGAAAGATGCATTACAAATGGAGTTTCACCAAATTAAAGAACAAATGTTAATAAGAGTCACATCAAACTACATGAGATGGGAACATTTTGCTGTCGCGTTCATAGAATGATAATAGAAAAACAGATGTTAAAATAAAATGGTCAAAAGTTATGTTTGCTCTCAAACTGATGCATAGATTGACACGCAGCTTTTCACAATTTCGTGAAGATACATATACTGTCCTCAAAAGCTGTACTACAATAATTACGCCTCTTGGGTAACAGTTAACATTTTTCTATTTTACAGATAGTTAAGATATGTGGTTACTTCTCAGTCATCACGTTAACATTACTGTTTCTTCAGAGCTTTTTCTCTGGCTCCATACACTTCACGCTCTAGATACTACAGCTCCCAGTACTTATAAATGATTTACACAGATTACACAATGCTTCATTTATGTATAAAAATTATACAAATGCACTGGAGTATGAATTGGGAAAACAGAGTCAGCTTTATGTAGTGCATTTTCCAGTTTCCATAGTATTTTCCTAATTCTGTCAAGTTAATTCATGTACTGCTAGACACTTTTAAACAGACTCTGATTGTTGGTTCAAGAGAATTATAACGGATGTTATTTGTTCCCCTTCATTATTGCGCATTTGTAAATGGCAATAGTCATCTTCCACCAAAGGAAAATAGCTTCCTATGATAGGAGAACCCTGGTTCTTTTCCTCAAAGCTACGTGTTTTCCTTCACGAACAGTACCCTCATAAAACTTAACCACAAGAGAGAACCAAGAAGACATACCATAGAATTTCTTAGACTGATCCTGACGGTATTTTGACAATAGCCGTACCCTGATACCATTGCTGATGCAGAACCTGTTTTTCCCAGTCATATCTTTTTACTGATCCTTGCACTCAGTGAGTGGCTGCACGGGGCTTTCTATTGCTGCCAGGTGGTATTTCAGTTTAAATCATTGAACTAGCCAAAGATTTGACCATACAGGTTATGCTGAAAAATACCGGAGTCTGTGTTCTGCTGGGATAAATAATCACCGAGACCTTCGTCACAGTATGCAAAGTAACAACCAGTGAAGGTCTTGGCAGCTGCCAGGCTCAAAAAGAAAAATTTGGAAGGTTATCCAAACCATTGCTAACAGAGACCGAACATTTTCCACCTTTCCCTGGGTGGTTATTATAAAGCTGACATCTCCCTGGGTATTTCTGCCCTCTCTTCCTCCTCTCTCACAGCTAGGAGCATCAGGATGCTCAGCTGGCCACCAGAGTCCAAGCACCACACCCTGAACGTCATCGGGACCCCAATATTCCCTTTCTCTTCCCCGAAATGTCCTCATTGTGCTTGCACCCACCACGTTTGGTGAAAGGAGGGTCAGACGGAGAGTCAGTAAAATATTTTTTACTTGCAGGAAAGCATAAACAGGGTGCTGATAAATAAGACTTGAGCTTGACTTCCAGACCAGAAGCTGACCTTTAGATATTTTAACATGATCTTTCTGCTTATAATTAACACTGAACCTAATAATAAACATAGCATACTTATTTACCTGCGCTTAATGTCTTCACCTGATACATATCTTCCTTCACGATGACCACGAGCCAAGTCTCAAGCTCTCCCATCGGGCTCTCCCCATGCCGTGAATGCCACGGGATGGGGCAGGTAACACCACGCTTCCCTTTCTACGGGTTCCTGCGGCTGAGCCATCTGCAGCCAACAAGGAGAAGGCCTGTCCCATAAGCAGAAACACATATCAGATGCAATGAACAGCTCCATAGCGATGTTTTCAATATATAAAAATATTAATTAGCTTCATTTACATCTTTGGATCTTTCACAGCTTGCGTTTGTAACGATGACCTTCGAGTTTGGTATTTCCTGGCAGTTAATGACCTGTGAAACTCAGGCTGGTGGTTTCACCATAGCTTTTACCCCAACTAGTCATTAGCCGTCAGGAAATGCCCTCCCCATTGGTCGTTAGTCCTTAATTATGTTCATTGATTCCACCTGTGAAATGCACCCTGGGTGCATTTTAAAGCATTAGAGGAGTGTGTCGATGAAAATATTAGCGATGACCTTTTTTTTTTCCCCTCCCCTCTCTAATGGGTGCTGTATGCTATTTGCACTTTTAGAGTTAAGGCTATTTCAACTTTTTTCCATTATATAATTCTCCCCCCTCAATGGTTTATAACTGTGCAATAAAAATTCACTCAGTTTGAATCTTGGCAAACGAGGGTTTAAGTTGGAAAAAAAGTCACTAAAGCCAAGTTGGAGTTTAAAGAGTGCAAAATGTAAAGGAAACTGAATTTTCTTAAATACATTTTTGTGCTTGTATAAATGAAAAACAGATTAATTCTTTATATTTATTGAACTTTGATTGCCAAACACAAAATCATTTCACTGTTGAGTGTATTTTCTTTGGTCCAAAAATACAGGCAGATTAGATATATTACTTATTGTCAGACTATGGAATGGGGAAAGGTGGTACCTAGGAAAGAAAAATAATCATATGAATAATTAACTTCAACTTCAAATAAAGCTCAGAATATGAAGTTTTCCCAAGGTTGTCTACTAAAGTAACGAGGCAAAGCATTCATTTAATTGAAATGCAATCTACCTCCCAGCCTCAAAAACTCAGGGGCTTATTTTCCTCTCAGAAATGCACTATGCAGGCTGTATCACATTTTAATCTGATTTTTATTCACCACCAGGACACCTTCAAGGGATCTCCTTGAAGCAAGATGCTCTAATACATCTCTCTGTTGCTTTAGAAAGACTTGTGAGATTGGTGACGTAGACTGCACCACAGCCCCCACCTCTGGATGAGCGCATCTAGAGGCCACGGTACCCGGCGGAAAGGAAACCTGGAACGCAAGAGGCTGTTCGCAAAACATTACTTCGCTGGGGCTAAACAAACCCCTTATCGATGCCGTGTAAGACAGATGAGTTGCTTTTATCATTTTCATCTCAGTGAGGGAAGGTGCTGTTAACAGAAAGGCATCTCCAAGTGCCCAGAATTTGGTCATTCAGCCGTGTGAAACAGGTAAATGAGGTTTCAAAGCCAAGTAGTTGAAAGGAGTCTCGGTTCACGAACACATCGAAGATGTCTCATTTGATATCTTTACACAGTCTATTTTCTGGCTCTGTCCTGTTTAAGTACAGGAGCTATGAGCTCTGGAGTCATTCCTGAGAGGATTTTAAGCTGCAATCCTGTAAATAATTTTTAGGCCAGAGGCTGAGTTATAGTTACAGAACTATTAAGCATTTAGTTCTATTAGTGATCTTCACATACAAAAATTAAAAGTGACCCAGAAGGAAGATGAGGAGAATCATGAGCAGAAAGCCAAGATCTAAAGTGAACCCAACGGTGTCAGGGCCCATACTGAACTCCACCAGTACGTCTCTTTTGAAAGACACTCTCATCTCTCCCCTCAGTGGAACAAGTGCTCCCCCCGTCCAGCCAATTGCCAATATTTTGTTTAGGACGCTCTTTATTTTCAGAGCAGAGAGGCTTTTCAGCAATCTGCACTTCACTGCAGTTTCTGGGACTGAGCGACCTTCACCCATCCAGTTATGGGATTAACTGTAAATATACCTGAAATTTGTCACTTAGTCCCTTAGACTAGCAGCAAAGATGAGCAAAGTCTGAACAGCCCGTTGTCCTTTTCCCCTCATCTCAGCCTTCGCAACCATTTTCAGTTTCACATGGAGAAAGTGACTTTCTCTTTTTTTTCTTAGGGTCGATGATCAGTATCGTCAGGTTGCTGAAAGCTGGAAGGAGAGAGCAGCAAGATAACTACTGTTCTGGCTACCGTTTATTCCCATGCTGAAGACATACTGGCTTTTCCCACCTATCACTTGGGCTGTGCTCACACGGTACTTTCAATCAAAGTCCTTCCGATTTGGGAAGCTGCAGAAGACTTCCTCAATGCAGTTTCACGACGCATTTCCTCTCCGAAACAACAAGCCTTTATAAAATGCCAAGGTAGAATTGAAACCTACTGCTTAATGGTTAGAATAAAAGTCCAAGAATCACAGTTCCTGATTTTTATTGTTAACATTGCATCGTTAACATTGCCGCACAGTTGTTCTCTGGCTTTGGCAAGCCATTTACCTAGTTTCTTCTGGTTTCTAGCTTTATGCTTTACACTGATGTAAGACGTATAATATAGCTAATGTAGCATACATTATATATTTTATAAATGTAGAATAATTAAATGTGCAAGGTAGCCATTGTAAAGAACTCTGAAGACTTTCAGTAGAGGTATATACATGAAAACAATTCAAAACACATTTAATGTGTTTTGATTGTGTGAAACACAGATCAGTATTTCAAGCAATGTGTTTCGATACCTTGCGTGCCATTGATAATGGAGAATTAAAAGAATACAGTAAATTTACCCCAGAGTTAAAATCTCATATAGATACTTGGTGTTGCACCAAGAATAAGCTGGTGGAGTATGGTCCGTATTTTTCTTCAGAGATTAGTAATCATGAGAAAGTAAGAAATGTATTCCATTTTGTACTGTTTCCCACAACAGTCTGACACAAAATCTATTAGGAGAACTTTGGCAAGCCCCTAATATAATAAAATATTCAGTTTACAAAGCAGAAAGTGTGCCCCTTTTTCTTCCATAAATCTACTACAACAGGCACTTGTGGCAAAAAAATACATTTTTGAACACAGAGAAAACACAGATTACCGCATAATCATGATGTAATTGGTTGAAAGCCACCACGGCTGTTTTTTGTTGCAAGCCATATAAAAGGTTTTTGACTATTTTAAGTTCAGGATGAAATGAAGTGAGAGGAAGCCTCCGCAGATTTAACTTTGCTGGAAGTCACATGAGCAAATGAAATGAGATCAACTTGTAAAGCAAAGGCAGGCTGTAGCTGGAAAGATTTCCTCATGGCTGCTGCACTGCTAAGCTCAGAGGAGAACTAAAGCAATGGAGACCATTACTGTGCAGTTAGCGGGCTGAACGCATCGCATTTATTTTCTGTGGTGCACTCTTACATCGAGTTAATAAGGTAGAGATGGTAGCTCCTTCATGATCAGCGTAGCAACGTAACTTTTAAACGGACAAAAAAAACCGACGCAGAAATTAATCCTGATCCCAGTGAGTGCCGTACATCTGGCTGTTTCTGTGAACAAACAAGGGATTTTTCCAGGAAGAAGTATTAGAAATCACTCACAAATGTGTTGCATCGATCCAAAACCTTTATAATCATTTGCCTTTGGTTTTGGGCACAGGGTTTCCATTTGCACATGCACACAGGCAGACAGATCCTCCCCGTCTCCCTCCCTCTCCCTCTCTCATGCTTTCTTATAAAAGCAGTTGCTATTTCCTGACTGGCTTTCTTCCAAATTTGTGAACTAATTTAATTTGGCACCTTTTAACTCATTCCATTATGCCCACCACAAACCTAGCCTAGGAAAAAAAAAAAAAAGAGAGAGAGAGAGAAAAGAAAACATGGGCTTGAAAGGAGGAGGTGGACAAAGAAAACTACAGGAGCCAGGGAGCCAAGCGTATCAATGCTGGCGTACAAACCACATAGAGGTACCAAAGAGTACGCGCACTGTGCACAACGCCGTTCCGCAGAACCGAAGGCGCGAGGTGGAAACGGCACGGCTGTGCTCGCAGGGCACGGCTGCCTCCAGCCTCTCCGAGCATCGCGTGAATGGGTGGAAAATCCTGGGACTTCATGGAGGCTTTCGGCTGCCCCTGCCCAGGACAGGCACTGCGGGGAGGGGAAGGCGTCCATGCCGCCCGGCAAGGTGACCGCTCACCCGGCAGCGGGCAGGGAGCTGCAAACGCAGCGTGATGGTCCCAGCTCCTGCGCCGGTGTGGAGCCAGCACAGCTGTCGCTCCACCTCCTCCCGAGCTACGGTCCAGCCGTGCCAACAGTGTCCCAGTGCCACGACCAGGGAAACGTGTGGCTGCAGCGAACGGCCGTGGTGTTTCTTTCCCAGGAGCTCACAGAGCAGTCCTTCAAAGGGTGCAAGGCATTTGGTAGGTGGTATGAATAGTCTGAAGGTGCTGTATCTCCTTCCATACTTCGCTGCACAACCAAGTGCTTTACAAAGGCATTAAACATTAAGACACAATTTTTGTTTAAAAATATTTTGTTAAAAAAACCCAAACAACTAAACGTAAGTTTTACTGCAAACTGTAGGTTTCTCATAGTGCTAGGAAGAAAATAACTCAGCTTCTCAGTCTTGACTGCATAAAAACATCTCAAGAGAAAGATCAAAAATACCTAAATTAGATCAACCCAATCGCATCCTCTTCAACACCCAAAGGATCAGGATCCTTCATGCAGCTGATGTACAATTTACATGGCATGTTATGCCTAAGTTGTCCGCGTGCTTGTGCCACGCTCGGGTCTCAGCTTCCCTACGGCAGCTCCTCCTGGAGATGCCTGCTGAGCACAGCCACGGTCCCTGCAGGGACCGACGTGGACACGCGGACTGCAAAATTGCAGAGCGGGCGTCTGAAAGAGGGACAGCCGAGGTGGAAGGGAACCTTGGTTACGAGTGCTGAACATGGCACACGTGAGAATAGAAGTCGTCAGCCAGGTTCCTGCAAAGTGTGACACCGCTCTGGACACGGCATCTCACATGGTCCACAGGGAGGATGTGGGAGAGTAGCACAGGTACGGCAAGCAAGGAGTTAAAAACTCAGTGGGTACGCAGTCAAAAGCTTCTTAGCTTTTCCACATGTGCAGAGAAATTGGGAACCCAATTAAAAGGATGGTATTTGGTTTCTCAGAGTATCTATGGTTCTGCACGGAGTCTTCTCAACGGTTAACCACTCTGGGATCAGGAGCGGAGTTATTTAACGTGCCACATGCCAAATTCAGGAGATGCAGCTGAAGTGGCAGAAATAACTGATCCACCCAGCAGAGAGCAAGGCTTACATGAAATTATACATGACCTCCCACTGGGACGAGGCTGGGAAGGAGCGCATGGCTGGGGAGGGCATCACGTCCTTCTGATGTTCTGCGACGAGATTATCTTGTATAAACAGTCACTTGAAATTCATCTCTGCATGTTATCACAGTTAGTCCTGTCAGAAGTGGTGTCTGAACCAATACAGTGATATTATACAGGACTTTCACATTTTCACAGTTCCAAAAAGTCCCCCTCTCCAACAAAGCCCACTCCCTAATGCATTAAGATCGTTGTCACAGTGAACTAATAAAAAAAAATTAAAAAAAAAAAGAAAGAAACAAAACTCCCCAAACGACTGCTGCCTTGTAACCAGTTTCCCAGAGCTACCTATCAACATCATGGCTGGAAAAACATGAAAGTTTTTTCTTTTCCTCCTCTAAAGAGAGGGAAAGCTGGTTTCTGGTTCACAGCTCAGGGCTGCGCTTTCTGGGAAGGGTCCATCCCTGCTCACCCTGCTTGTCAAGAGGAAAGCCATCCCTTCTCCGACCTGCGTCAGCCTGACAGGCGTGTTTATCTTCCTTAAAATGAGCTTCTCTCTCTGTTTCGTGAGCACGGCAGCTGTAAATTATTTTCATGGATTCAGAGTAAGACGGTGAGCAGGTGAAATGTCTCAGGAAAGACGACGTGGTCTCTCGGACATCACGTGTTCCTACTTACAATGTGGGGAGAGGTGGAGCACGTTGTTAACAGTGGGACCATAGGAAAATGGTTTTACACACACACAGAGGAAAAAAAAAAATGCAACTTTCAGTCAAGTGTAGTACTGACACCACTATAAATAAAAGCAAACACCTTTCAAATTGTTGGTTGTATTTTTTCCAAAGCTTGAATAAGCTTTGATCTCAGATCATCAGCCATCAAACCCTAAGCTTGTGTAGGACAGCTAAGAGGGGAGTTATATACCTACTTGCAAAAAACCAAAACCAACCAAAAATGTCATGACATATAGACTGCCTTACCGAGAAGGATGTACAAATCTTTTTTTTTTTTTTTTTTTTTTAAATTTATATATGTAACGTTTAAAATCACACAAAGGAGATCCTATTCAGGGCATGTCACATAGAGCTTACAGAATTATCTGATTTGCTTTCATCGAGAATATTTTATCTGATAAACAGACTAAGCAGGAGGAAGCTCAAGAGAGTCCCTAAACAACGTGTCCATTAGAAAATGGTGTTGGGTAACTTTGTTAATTAACCTCGCCAACACCTTTGTCCGCAGCATTATTCCCTTTCTTACCTGCACTGACATCCCCCTGTTTTAGCAACACAACATTCTTAAATTCTTAAACATTCTTGGAAAAGAAACTCAAATGCCAAAATTTCTCGTCAATAAAGCAAAAGCCACATATGTTTTAAGCGCCTTTTCCAGTCCCCAGCTCACAGTCACCCGAGGCCGCCGTAACCAGCTCCTGCCACTAATGCCAGTGGCCCTAGTTTGAATGCTGCCATTTGGAAAACTTGCATTGTTATCCTTAGGTGTAATGCGGAGTGGGGAAACAAATAAAGGAGCTACAAGAAGTATACCGTTAAAGTAATACGTTAATACAGTGCTATCAGCTGATAGCTGCAAATTATAACACGTGAAAGTGTGACGTAGAGAGGTCCCTCCCCATAAAGCTGATAGAGGTCATAGATAAACATAAGTGGGCGCTCATCTGTATGCACGTACACAAACAAAAAACCCTTCTCCGTTTCCTTCACCTGTCAAATTTAAATTGTTTACAGCCTTCAGGACTTTGCAATGCCTTTTCGCCAAAGAACAATTTCTGTACACGATACCTTAAGATTGCTATATGACTAATAAGCCCTTTTCGCCACTCTTCACATACAAATAAGTTTAAACTAGATTTCATACGCTTTTGTCTCTCTCTGTATTTCTTTCAGGAAACAGTAAAATTAAAACTGAAAACGATTCCTTTCTACTTCACCTTATGCTGAAACTGCCTTTTTTTTTTTTTTTTTTTTCCAAAAACAATTCTGCTTGAAATCTTCAGAGCACAAGGCTGTTTTCAATACGGACAGAAGCTTTGGGGGAAATTCTCTGCATTTACTGAGGCGTGGTTTTTCTGGCAAAAAAAAAAAAAATAAAAATTCGGGAGCAGCTGCAAAAATTGCTAACGCAAAATGGGGCAACGCATCATAAAATCTGAAGTCAAATATCTCCTCAAGCTGCAGCAGCTGGGACGAAGGGGCAGCGATTTCCAGGCACCTCCTCCACACCAGGGCTGCGCAAGGCGCGTGGCAGGGAAGGCAGGGGGTGAGAGACACGAGGCTACGGAAGGGCAGCAGGGCACTCGCCATCGCTTGGCTCTCCAGCCTTCAGCACACTCCCAAGGGGGCTGGTTACCGAAAAAAAAGGTGCCAAATCATCAGAGGGAACAGACTACGATGAGAGCCATAAATCTATTTGGATTAACTGAAATTTTCACCGTTTGGCTTCAAGTAGAAGAACTAAATATTTTTTTCTCGCAACTAATCTGTTTTGACTCTATGAAAAACATTTTCATTGCAATAAAGTTATTAAAGTCTTAGCACTTACTGTTTTCTAGTTAATACAGGAACTTTTTTCTCCCCGCCTGCTAGTTTCTCTGCAATAAATTTCTTTGCACAGGTCAGCTCCTCACTCTACTTCTCTTATTACTTCATTTAAGAGAATAATTTATTTTAAACCCCAAACCAAACATCGAATTGAAGAGTAGAGGTTAAGAAATGGAATAAAAAGAAAACAGACCTTCACCTTTCATTATGCTTGTCTTAAGTATCTGCTTTATTAAACTTACTCAGTGTTTAAGTCTGGTTTATTAAAAACCATCAATGTTTAGCTTATGCTATTTTTAAAGCAGCCTGTACTGTGTAGTATTTAATAGGCTGTCCAAAACAGATGAGGGTTTTTTTGTTGTTGTTTTTTTTTTTTTTCTGAAAAGCAAACAAATTCAGAATGCTCCAAGATATCCATTTGTATAAACCAGTTAACATTCACATAACCTTGGACAATGTCATATCAAGTTAATTTTATAAATCAAAATCTGAAGTGTGTTTATTGCGTGCAGTATGGCTACTCATTAAAGATATAATCTGGTTCCCTATTAGAAACCCGAGCGCAGATTGACACTTACATCAGTGTTTAGCCACGCTCTTTATCCACATAAAAACCTCTTTACGCTGTCAAGATCATGTAAAGAAGCACCTGTCAGGAGTAACCTGATTTTCTGTTCTACCCCTAACATCTCAGCTGACGTACTCCGCTCAACTCTTGCCACTCAGTGCAATCGATGGGATCTTTGTTAACGCTTTAGGTGACAGCAGGGTCGGCGTACAGCGAACGGAGAAGCAGGGTCCAGCAGCAGCCACTGCATTTAAAATGTTGCCTCCGAGCCATTGTTCCCACAGTGTTCACGGGGAACGTTGCCAAAATAAGGGACATGATTTTGGCTATCAAGTGCTATTAGGTCTGAAGCAGAGTAGTTGTAGCATCTCCACTGCATCACCATTGCTAGCAACGGGGAGTTTGGTATGAATCACGTGCTTCTCTCATTTGGTATTGGTTTTCCTTTTCTCTTCGTACGACGCCGTTCAGAAAGCTACAGCAAGAGACATCGTGCCTCAGTCCAGCCAGGAAAGTTCTGCTTTCTGTGATCCTTACAAAAATAAGACAACTATTTAACACGTGATAAGAGCAGCTCTACGTGATACAAAGAGTTCTTTCGCAGCCACCATCTATAACTCGTAAGACAAGGGATAGCACAGGATAAGTCTATTTGTCTAAACACGGGGCACCTTGTGCTGTTTTAGATGCTGTGAGACATGACTGTCCTGCAACCTGGCCAAAAATGCAGAGCAATTTTTGAAATCCGTGTCCCTGCCCAAGAGGTGCCCCCATAAAACAGCGGCAGCCTCAGCTGAAACCTGTACCCACAGAAACCAGGCAGCTCCTCTGAGGCCACCTCTGAGACAAGTCCCTTTACCCCCCACCCCTTTGTGTCCCCACCATCACCAACCCAACACCAGCCTGTTCTCAGCCTCTACGGACCACGCACCAGTCAATCTGGTGGCACCAGCCACCAGGACGGGGTGGGAATTCACCGGAGTGACCACAAAGGGCATCACCTGGTTCCCTGCAGCCACCCCACCTTTGCCCCCAGCCACAGTCATTTCATCCCCGGCTGGTTTCTCCTGAGGATGACCAACAGACCAGATGGTCCTTACAGGGTGGGTGGCTTGCAGCCCGCGCGTTTTCTCCTTCCCTGATCTGACTTATGCTTGGCTGTGTTCAGCATCTCATGTCTGTTTGGCAGGAGTCCTCGGTCACGCTGCAGAGCTTTGCCAAGGCCAGAGGGCAGTAGGTTTGGTGGGACCCATTTGAGGAACCCCTCTGCAGCCACCAGCAAGGGCCAACACTGTCTTCAGGGACAGCTGGGAGCACCTTGCAAGTACAGGCAGGCGGTCTAACTGAGCTTTATGAAGCACAGCTCGCTGAAAGTCCATTTCCCTTCCTTGTAAAAATACATCGGTATTTTGCAAAAACAAACAAAAAGCCCCAAACTTTGTTCCATGTCAGAATGAAAAGTGGACATTTTTAAATTCCCAGTAGATAAAGCCATGTTTGAGCAAAACCAAATTTCTGGACCTCACAAGTTGCCACATAGCAGAATTGTTGTTGCCCTTCAGTCAGCTCTAATTATGAACTAATTGGATGAGTTTTTGTTTCAGACGTTTCTGTGAATAGCCTTGAACTACAGAGTCACAGCCAAACTTCTTAATTTAAAAAGCTGCTCCTGCCTTTATACTCAAGCATGTTGCACGTCCTTTTGGAAAGCAGGTAAATATTTCAAAATTTGTAGCTCTCCAGCTTATCCCCAAATCTAATGTCTAGCACATTATAGAAATAACAGTGAAAGGAAGTAAATGCAAGAGGGAGAAGTCATAAAAACAAAGCTCTGTGAGGTTCCCATGTAAGGTCACCAGAAGAGTTTAGCATGTTGTTTTTCTTCTTCCTAATAGAGAAGCCCAAATTTAATTTCTCTTTTCATTTTCTACTTTCCTCGGCTCTTTTCCTCTCAACCTCCGTCCTCCTCCTCTCTTCTCCTCCAGTTTGAAATTCCATTCCCAGCCATATGTTTCTCATTGTGATCCACCTTCCATTTTTGGTCATACAGCAAAATGTGGTTTGAAGATCCAAGAAAGTCAGAGCGTGTTGACACAAGGACGTTGGATTCTAGGTTTTGTCAACACTGAGCTGAAGAGCTTTGGGCCTTGAATCAATTTTAGCCTCCTTGACCAAGGAAACCCTGCAGAGAGTCAGACTAAGATCAACGAGAACAGATTTTCAAGTGAACAGAGCCATATAAGTATATCTTGCACAACAGGGGAGTGGTTTTTATTTTCTGTATGATCTGCCTTGCTCCAATATTAAATCCAAACAGGACTCAATTTTGCTTGGCATGCAGCTCTTTGCAACAAAACCAGAAAGTTTTCTTGTAGGTAATATACAGCAATGAGAGCCTGAATTTCAAACTTCGGATGGCTTTTTTCTAGAAACTGAGGTAAATAACAAACCCAAACAACTCCAAGGTTTTGCGGTGATCTATCCTGGCCGGCCGGCAAATGATGGAGAGTCCCGCTCCTTTTCCAGAGGACCTGGGGAATTTCCCGTTAAAATACAGCACTCCCAGACGTCTGGGCATGCGAAAGTGGGTCCACCGGCTAGCGGCTGAAAGTCCATCCCCTACCTTGTGGTTCAACCACAACACGTGTGTAAGGCTGCGGAATGGAAGAGGGCGTAAGGGAAGGAGAATTAAACTGATGTTGACATTATTTGAAATTTTCTTTAATTCATGCTCTGCCAGATAGCCGAAGATTAATCTCAAACTGTTTATTTTAATGTATCGTGTTTCTGACTTCCAGCTAGCTATCAGCCGGTGTAATATAAGCTTTAATTTTGGCACCACCACGTCTTCATTGTGTTTACTTTTTCACTCACACTTTCTTTGGTTTTATCATAAGCAATTTCATGATTTAATGGCACTTACTTTCCTGAATAAGAACAGGTGTAGTTAATTTTTGGAGATGGGAGAGAGACTTTTCATAAACTACCTATTTTCCATGCTTGCAACATCAGGGGCTTGAAAGATCCCTTAGTTACACTGCCATTTCTGAGGGAAAGTGAAAATGAACCAGAGGATTATCTGGTTTTAAATTCCGGATTAAGGATCGGGCTGATCTGATTAAATGTGAAAAGTTTTAATCATTTTTCTACCTAGGACTCCGAACTCCACATTGAAAATATCACACTTTAATTTAGCTCAAACAGAATGACATTATAATCAGGAAATAACCAGGAAAACACTGGCGATATAAAATCATAGCAACTAGGAATGAAAATAGGTATTTTGCTGAACGAACAGTGTTATTCTAGTGCAATCCACTCTGTGAAAGAATTTGGATTGATTCATTTGATCCAAATATCTTGAACCACTTAGAAATATTGCTTAGAATTTTTTATGTATACAAAACTCAAGGATTCATGTTTTACATGAGAAAACGCAGTCTGAAGTTTCAGCCCTTCTAACCAAGATGGCAATGCTGAATCGTCCTAAACTATGCTCCAATTATCAGAACTCTAATACAAACACTACAAAACACTACAAGACCTCACAAGCGTGGAGACACACAAGCAGGAGGCAAAATACATCACAACTTCTAGCCAGCTCTCTTGGCTTCAGAAAATTTCCCAGCTAGAGAAAGTTACACTGAATTTTAGAACACGGTAGAGAAATTAAAACAGGAGCAATGCATCTTGAAGATGCATAAAACAGTGAAAATAAAGACAATATTTTTGTACCTATATCTACAGCCTTTACCTCTTGGGAAATGGAGAATTCACACATAGCATCTGTGGGAGAAAATGAAATGTGTAGGGGTAATGAAAGCAGAGAATAAGGAATTATAAAGAAGGCAATAAAAAGAAAAGAATAGGAGACAACTCCTAGACCTCACACAGCCTCTGTTAAACAATGGGAAGAAAATCTTTCAGGAATTCCGTAAGACCTGAGAAGAAATAGAGGGACTCTTGGAACAAATGGCTGCTGGCTCAAGTTCCACTGAGTGACCTTGACTGTGCACATTAGAGCTAGTTCTTACATCAGGCACTGAAATAGAGAACAGACCATAAAAAACTCTGAACATTTCCTCCCATAAGATTCCTTTGTTATAGGACTCTTTTGTAGCATTTAGTAATAATTTCCTCTCTGACTAATGTTCTTGTGCAAATTATAACGCCATTATGCTCTGATGCGAGCTTTCCCCTCGTTTCTTAGTTAATTCATCTTTATAAGAAGTTCTTCAGCTGCCAGCCACACTACTGAAGAGCTATTAATTTCAAGTGACTTTAATAGTGCATGGGAGCTGAGGAGAAGTTTAGCAAATATTTCTTTACCAACACTTGACTGAATATTGTATTTGTCCACTAATTTCTCTTTCTTTGCTGGAAATCCTTGACCTGAATCTCTGCCATGGTTCATGGCCTTTTCAGCTCTGACAAGGAAGAATGGGTAGGTTGCTAACAGGAAGCATAGGAAAGATCGAGACCGAATTGGCTCTTTATTCCCCGTTTGCATGGTAGGTCAATCATACAGTTACTGTAAAAACCTCTCCTCTGTTCCTTTCTGCGCAAAATGTTGATTTTGTTACACGTATAGACCGAGCCAAGGAAGTCAGACAAAGCAAGTGAGAAAAAAGAGCTGCTCAGACTACTTCTTCCTGTGTGGTTGGCCACATCCAGCTATCACAGTAAAGGTGTTTCAAGACAGCATGAACTTACTGCTCAACTATTATTTCTCTTCAGATTGTCCAGAATATTGTGCTCTCATTTTCTTCCTCTATACTCCGGAGTACTTCCATGAGCCCTAACGCACCCTCTATGTTTTGGTCCAGTGGTGTCAATATCTTCACAAATTATTATTCTCTCTGCTTCACTAGCAGATAACTTGTGCTCAGCCTGATTAAAAAACTTGGCAAAAGATGTAGCATGACTGATGCACCAGAAAGGCTGACTTTGGGGATCCATCTACCACGTGCACAAAAGATGGCAGAAAAACGTTTATAAAGCAACTTCTAGGAAACTCAGGTTTTCAGGAGGTACTAGAGTGTCGGTTGGTATGCTTACGGTTAGAAAGAATCATGTCCAAGGTTGCATATTTCTTCTAAATAAATCTTAATAATAATAATAATAATAATAATAATAATAATAATAATAATAATAATAGTTTGCTTTAGAGTATCTGTCATTCAGTACCTGACAACCACTCAGCTGATCACGAAGAAAGAGCAGCCTCAGAGGAACCCCACAGATGGGAGCTTACTCATCCTAAAGAAAGTTTTCTAGGGAAGGGAATATTTCATCCTTTTGTAAGTTTCCAAAAAGATTCTTCTGACTGGCTGTGAAAATCAGCATGATCTCTCTTTTCTTCTGTTTAGCTTTGTTCAAGTTTAACACAAACAGCTTAAATTCTGTGTGGTTACTGGAACAAAATATACTGCCAAGGATTGAAACTATTAAATCTTTTCTTTTATCTGTTCCTCATGAATATCACATGCCCAGACAAATTAAGTTGCTCATAAGAGTCTGAGCTTAATATTTTCCCTGCTAAAAAGAAAATACTCGTGATAACATATGGATAGATGCATCTCTCCACAGTGAATGTATAGCATTTTTTTCCAATGATACTAATTAAAAAGATTCATAAAGAGTGCATCTGAATACTGTTCGTCTTGCAGGACATATGCATTTGACGTGATGCCATGTTTAGAAGCTTGCTCAGGATCTTCAAATCTTAAAATGATGTATATTCTTTTTAACAGATTAATTACACCAGGGGACAGGTTTGGGTTGGCTGGGAGACCAGTTAAATAACATGATCAGCCAGGTGCTGCTCACTGAGTCATCCCAGCATTAACAGTCCAAGTGACGGGGGTACTAGTCCTTTGCCAACATTGCATCCAGCGTTCACACGAAACGACTAAAGCGACCCACACGAGGAAGAGTGCTGGGGGAGGAAGCAACAAGTTGCATGAGCAACTCGGGGATGGAATCCAGCACTTCATCCTACTGCAGGGCAAGGACAAAAGCCAGAGCATTTCGGGATCCGCGGGGATGACACCGTCTCACAGGACAACGTTCAAGTGGATCCGCCGTGGCTCTTTGCAGTGAAGCAGCCCCACACGAACTGTGAGCTGGAGCACAGACATCCCCTGCTCAGATGCCTGAGGAAACAGGCGCAGTCTCACCAGCTAGCGTAGACACAGCCGTAACTCCCTCCAAGCAGCACACCCCTCACAAGATGTGGCCTTGGGGACTAGCTGGGGAGCCGCAAATAAGAGTGGAAACATGGTCCTCGTCTGAGCCCTTCCTCTGCCTGTCTCTACAGGCATCCTTCAGCGCTGCCTCTCCTGGATGCCTCTTTCCTCCTTTGAGCTAGGAAGGAAAGCGATGTTTTGTTGAACGCCACAGTGAAGATAATCCTGCTTATCACCACAGGAGATTACAGCGAGTGTCTGCAACTACAAGCTGTGAACTGAAGCAGCGATGAGGCGTCCAGGTTCCCGTTGCCGTGACTCTCCGTACCTCTGACCGCTGCCACCGGTCGTGCTGGGTGGGTAGAAGAGCAGCAGTGGACACGATTACAGTGGTCACAGAGCGTTTCTCATCCGAATGGAGTTATATCATTAATGTATAAATAAGTTAGTTGTCTAAAGTAAAACTAAAGCCTGATCGGGTATGAGGAGAAAATAAAATGTTATGTTGAACTCATAGTGTATTTTTAAAGATGAGACCTAAGCTGTATTTAGTCATATTTTTTCCACAGGTTCAAATAATGCTGGTAAAAATACAGTATCGGGTGTAAAAATACAGTATCGGGTGTAAAAATACAGACCAGGAAGGGAGAGGGAGGAAACTACAAAGAGAATGCTTGGAATAGAATAAGAGCAAGCCACTAACACACACGTATTGTGGGAGCTTCACAGGGAACACCTAAAAGTCAAAGCTTACCTCTCTATTCAAGCGTAGCTCAGCCTGGTTGACTAAAGACCGCTTCTGTGCCTGATTACTCTGTGACTACAGTTTGTATGACATCAGCGGCCGACAGACTTCATTAGCGTGGTCTTGAAAACCTAAATGAAAAATAACAATTGTACTTAACAATTATTTTTTTTTTATTAAACAAGCTAACTATTCAAGATTCTTTTTAATACCCATCACTCCGGCCAACTGACTCGGTTTTTCGCTGTGTGTTATTTCTGCAGACATGGAAGCCTTCACAGCCTTACCAGAAGCTCCAGCCGCCACTCGTCAGTCACACCGCAGCTCAATAGCAGCCTGATCTCACACTGATCTCTTCTGTCCTCGCTGCAAACTGTGATAAGACGGGACCATCTTGCAGTTTCTTGCTGTTTCTCTTTTTGTGCAAGACAAAAGCCTACCATCGAACCTGATCTCTGCTGGTAAGCCAAGAGTGTAATACCCGTCCTTCTAGCGGGAGAGCTACAGTCTTTACCAGTGAATATATCAAAGCGTAAATCCGGCTACTCTGAAATCCCAGCCAAACAGAGAAAGTCTGTGCATGGTACCTGCTATCTTGTAGAAGAGAATTCCAGCAAATCTCTGATGTGTTTGGAAGTACTTTGAAACTTTGTGTTACCCAAAGTTTGCTTGTCATAGCGGTGTCACGCACGCAGTATACCAGAAGTCAGCTCTTGTGCTTGGATTCCTCCATTTTTTTGCTACTTTTGCTTGCATAAATTAGTATGAAATTCATTAGCCTTTCCTAAAAAGGTAAAAAAATAAAGTGTTAAATCTGGATAAAATGATAATAATTAAGTTACCACGTATCCACAGAATTGCTGCTTTCCTGAAGAAAAAGGTATTTGCCAGAGTAAACTCTAACTGCTTTCATAGAAAAACCAGTAACGACGACAACAACAGAGATTAAGGCGAAGATTTTACTAGCAGCAGTATTGTTGCAGCTGTAACAGTCTAAGGCCATAGCAGAGGAATCAGCAGTAAGAGGATGCAATATCTTTTTATTAGACTGACTGACACAGCCGTAAAACACTGAAAAAAACCTCGGACAAAGAACACATAGCTCAGAAGAAAAAGAAACAGCAGAAATATGGCAAATCAAAGAGAGATGTCCTCGTACCTCGTAGAGGAGCTCTTTGGACAGAGGCTGCCAGTACCGTAAGGTTTCACCCCAGGCGGGGCTCAGACACGGCACAGCAAGGTGTGCCGACGGGGATCCGAGTGAGCACAGCCGTGCCCAGGTATGCTTACCTCTTCAGAGTCAACACGCTGGTCTGCTAGAAGAGGTTATGCTTCCTCAGAGCCGGGACAATCAACTCCGGGGACCAAACTAAGAGAGATGTCGCTCAATGTGATTTGTTCTTCTGGAATTTTATTTACGACTGCTATACTGGAAACCGCACTGAAGTGCTGGCCAAAGCCGTACTTAAATTTAAATTTGGATTAACCCTGGCTAAAGTTTATCCTGAAGAGGATGACTTTGTATTTATAGCTGAGACTCAAGTAAACTGTTTTCTCTCTCAGCCTACCCCTGCACTCGAGCCGTGTGGAAGAAACTGAACTCTGCTCATCTACTAAGGAAGCAAAACCAACCGCAACGATTTATGGTCAGACAGCCCCATTCACTTGTAATGAAATGGAGGTGCTTATTACCGAGATAAAATTTAAAACCTGAAACTAAGGTAAAAAGCTTTATGGTCATATCCAACAGCTCAAGCACTTTGTACATTAAATCAAGATGGCATGCTGCAAAAGAGCGGCCAAAACCAGGATTCATTCTGGAAGAAAAATGCGCTGAGGGATCACTAGACCATCAATTCTGCCTAACTTTACAAAGAGCGTGTCTCTGAGTTCGACTGGCCTTTCCTTCCTACACGTGCCTTCCGCAGGACTCAGCTCACCGCTCTCATGAGTTTTCCAGCCAGTTTGACGTACGTAAACCCAAACACTGGCAGGATCAAAAGGCATGTGTGGAAACGTACAAACAACAATTTTTACGCGGTCGCATGTTCAAAACAATTTGTTAGCTGCACTTTCACCACACATAGACATTTTTATATATACATATACACAAAAAATCCTACCCTGTTGCACAAAACGCTAGCTTTATACAACTGCAGATTCACTGATGCTACTCAGTTGTGCACTTCTGTTTGACAAAGGTGACAGAAGAAACAAAAGAACAAACAAAATTCTCCTTCTAAGAGCCAGATGAAAGAAATGCTTCTGATTATTAGAATTCATTTCACCCTGATTGGTTTGTAACGCTGCTCACAAGCATTGCAGTGCTATCCGCAAAGCAACCAACTGACTTGGTGTGCTGCCCTGAAGCACTTTTTTTTCCCTCAAGTTACAAAGCCAGAAATTATTGAATGCCAATCAAATGTATAAGTTGGTCACCATGAAGGCAACGGAAGCCTGAAACCAAGCTAGAAACTATACAGCTGGGGAACTCACCTGTTTCCACATAAGAAGGGAGATTCCCAAAAGGTTTTTGTTTAAATATAGGCTACATTTGGCCTCAATGTGAAGAGTTCTCTCAAAAATGCATTTCTGCGTTTCTGGTTGAATCTGTGAACACTGAGTGGCATAGGTGCAGTGCCCACGAATATACCACTCCTTTAGGAGTGCCAGGTGGTAAAGCTTTTGTGGCTATGAGGATGAGGCAGTATTTCAGACCACTTAACACCATGAGTGCTGGGAAATGGTAAAATAATAAGTGTCAGAAGTTTGGGGTTTGTTTTTTTTCAGGTTAAACAAAGACAGAGGGACTAGAGAAAGACTGTATTGTAAAAGAAAGAAGATGGCATTTCCCTCTGTTTGAAAGTATTCAAGCAGCTTATCTGGCTGCAACATTTAGATTCACGTTTTTGTTGGGTTGTCGTGGCCACTCGGTAGAAGAAAAATGAGCGTTGTAAGGTGTCAGATCATCACCAGTTTTGCAGTTTTAATCGCAAATGAAAGCATTGCAATAAGAAACTGTTCTTTTCTCTCCCCTGACATAGCGAGTTTAAGCAGATCACAACTCCACTTGTTTGATTATAGCCTGCTTAAACCTGCTGTGTCAGGGGAGACAAAACAACAGAGGATAAACAAATAGCATCTCTGTTTTGTACACAAAGGTGGTTTTATGTTTCAGATGTAATATACATTAAGAAATTTTCTCTATAACAGCATATTAAGCACTAAGAGAATTGAAATCAAGAAACATTCTTCATTCATCTGGAAAACTCAGATCCTAAACTTCAGCCCGTAGCTTTCTGTCCGCGCGCCTTTAATCCCTTCAGATTTTTCTTTAAAACTAAGAAAACAATTATAAATTGTGTTAAAAATTTCACTTTGGCTGATGCAAAGTAAAAAACCCCACCCTGTTAAAAAGGAGTACCCTGTCAAAACGCCCACCGTGACGAAGGAGGCTTTGTCATTACGTGACCGGCAGCGGAATTGTGACCGAGAGGGGCAAGGCAGGCAGCGAGGGGGGACGGTCTCCACGTCCCCCTTCCAAACCCAACTCTGGCTCTCCAACTTTGCCAGGCTTCAGAAACGTTAATAGCAGAGATCCAAATTTAGGTGTGTAAGTAGTATTATCAGAAAGGGGAATAACACCACTAATATTAAGGAAGAAATACCTGATACCCTACAAAATTACTTCCTCTAGTTGCTGGAGTTTCACACATAAACATCTGTCTAAAGCGACAACGAGACAATTAGTGTTTCTGACTTGCGCTGGCTGAATGGCCTTTTCTGTCAAGCAACTACAGCTGCAGTAACATTAGGGTTTATTGTTCATGACTATACAAAATTTGACCGACCATCCGATAAATCTTCCTTTCTAAACTTCAGAGTTACAAAAGAAATGGTTTAACTCTGTTACCTTCCTCTTGTCTACTGATTATGCTGTAAAATACTTAAAAATGAATTATTGTGTAAATTCTCAAACTGAAGTTTTTATGTAAATACTCCACACGTAATTTATAGCATTCTTGTTTGTGTAACATTCTAGCTTATTGGCATTTGTCCTATGAATATACTGTTTTGGAAATTATGCACTAGGGTTATAAAACATTGTTTTCCCAGTACACCATTTTAAGAAAAAAAAAATAAAATAAAAATCAATCTTGAAAGACTCGTCTGGTAAAATATTTTAAATTTAAAGATCACGGTGAATATGTACTTTCATGAGGTAAGGAACCGCTAGCTTGTTATTAGAGCAACGAACTTTGCAATTGTATAGGTATCCAGTGAAGTCTCCAAGGCTTTGGGACAGGCATGAATATTATTTATGTTACAGAGCCCTTGGAAGCGCTAACCAGCTCATACTGACAGCAAGAATAGCCATGGCCTGAAGAAATAGCATCCAAGAGAGAAAGTCCAGGCAGCATTGAAGGGGGCTGCACAAAACGATGGGAATTGCCCCTGCTCACCTAACTTGCCTCTGAGAACCACCAACACCCGAATCCCAGAGCAGGGTATTTGCCCGGCATACCGCCGATGCTGAGCCTTTGGTGGTTTTAACATCGCTACGCAGGAGCGTTTGATTCAAGTAAGCAAACACACACAAAGCAAACACACAGGCAGAATCAAAGTTAAAAAATAAATAAATAAATACAGAGCTCTTCCTTGCATGGGAACCACTAAAAGATGTTATTGCACTTCCAGTCAGTCAAGCGTCTTTCCTTCAAATCAGCCATGATTTTGTTGTGCATTTATTGCACATACAGCTTAATTATTTGCAAGAGCGTTTGAGCAGGAGTATGTAGTGCACAAACCTGCTCGGCACAATACCGGATCTAATTCAGAAAAAAGGGTGTTGTCCTCAAAGTGCGCGCTCTGCTCAAGAGCAGAAGGCTTCTTCATTCATATAATGACCTTTTCCTGCTTGATCCCTGACTCTTTCTTTCTCTGCATTCTCTCAAGCCTACGTAAGGCCCCAGGAAGATGAAAAATACCAACAGCCGTGCTTTCCCCCAGGAGGAGGAGGTTGGAAGGAAGGTGTCCTTATACTAACTCAAACCTGGACATACAGGAATAATAACAAAAGGATTCCACATACCCAAAATAACAGGGGGCTCATTTTTGTTCTACAAAGTCGTGATTTGCCTACAGCCTCTAATTCGATTGACAAAAGACAAAACACTATCTTCCCAATACCTTACACATGTATCGGACTTAAACAGACAAATCATTTCCAACAAACAGGCTAAATAACGGATGCAAAAGCAGTAAAAGAGAGAGAGAAGCAAACTAAAGGCTGAACTAAACTCTACAGTAATTATAGTCTTAAAGGTCATTACTATACAGAAATCATTTATCAGTTTCAAAGTCATATCAGTGTCATAATTATTAATGCAGACTTTTAAAATATCAATGATAATGTGTTACCACTAATTTCCCTTGGTTGTTTACTTTCTGCAAGCTAGCATTGGACTTTTGCTTTAAGTGCTCGATACGTTCCTGGTTCTGTAACAAGAAAAGAAAAACAAAAAAGAGAAACTTCCCCATTCTTTGTTTACTCCCTCCCATGTCCGTGCTCCGCTGGAGATGGAAGGTGTCAATTTGAATAAGGTGGGTTTTCCCCCCTCAAGATATAAGTTTCATCATGACACTGAAGAACCCTATAAAACAATGAAACTATTGAAATACGTAATTCTTCAGATCCTTACTAGGAATATGTAACCTAAGCAACTCGGGCAGCAATTTGAGCAAGGCTGGAAGTCACGTGCTGAACATTCTTAAACCCCTTTGGCTCCAGTGACACAACCATATGCGTAAGGCTAGAAGGGATCAGGATTTAATTAAGAGCGCAGTCGACATCGAGCCAGCATTTTAAAAGCATTCAGGCCCTAGGCTTCCTTCGATCACATTTTTCCCCCCCACTAAATCCAACCCTTGTGTCTCAAATTTCCCAGATACTGACCGTGCATTTTCCACATCTGACAGGTTATGATGCTCTCTTCACACTATTGCTTACCTGAGGTTCATAAAGGAGAGCTGCTGAAGAGGACGATGCTACATGAAAGAGAATTACACGATCATGTAATAAAGGAGATATTACAGACAAGCATAGGAGGTAGAGCGTGGTTTGGATTGTTAGGGGGTCCCCAGAACACTGATTTGCATTTCCATCCCAGCTTTCATGCCACAGCTTTGAAAGATAACCCGTATAATACAGACACCAAGCAAACCTGAAGACTTAGAAAACCAAAGTAGGTTCTACTTTGCAGAATAACAATCAGCTGTTGACCCCAGCCGTGTGGGCAACACCTCATACACCACAGTGAAACCATAGTCTCTGAGATTAGGTTTGTAGGAGGAGCATCGTTAGTATTAACCGCAACCTAGCTTAGCCTTCTGCAGGTTTTTTGGGACAGCAGCCATTAGTGTTCAAAGGAGATGGTACCTGGCACTCTTAAACACTTTCCTGAACTTCTCCAGTTCCTGTTGATCAGCGATTTATTGCATCAATATTGGCTAGTATTTCATATTGGCTTGATACTTTGAGTGTTGAAACATTAACTCTACCTTCTGAGCAAACCTGAGCTACCTCCTTGTCCCCAGCACCTGTAAACACTAAACTACTCTCGCAAGTCAATTTTAAAATCTCACCATCAGTCTCCCGTAACCATCAATTCTCATTCCTCCCCGGATCTCAGGGGTTTTCTCCCACCCACGCCGTGACCGCCACCTCCCCGAACTTTCAGCGTGGTCCTGCGCCCCGTGGCGATGAGCAGTACGTCTGGCTTTCGGCTCAGGAAAGCAAGTGATCCCACGCTCTGAGCTGGTACCGAGCTAATCAAAACCTCACCTTGAGCTGAGCCGTACCTCCTGCAGCCTCAGTCTCCCGCTTCGCTCTCCTGGGCAAAACACATACTTCAGCTCACACTCTTCATAAATATGAACCTGAAGACTCTCACGGATTTTTATGCCTACTCTAAGAAATGCTGCTATTATCATTATTATTATTATTATTATTATTATTATTATTACTATTTCTGCAAGCCGCCTGCCCCACGGCAGCTTGCCGTGGCTCCGGTGGATCCACCGGTGGATCCACCGGCCGATGGAGCCGTCTCCTCTCGCTCCACTCTTTCAAAACTTGGGTACGCCGGACATAGAGCTACAGAAAATTACCCGTGTTTACTTTTCACCTCGCAGATCCTGAAGAGAAAGAGTAGGAATTTAGGTGGGGTCTTTCTCAGCCTTCCTAAGGGACTACAACGCTTAGATCTCTCTTTCTGAATAGATACCCCGGCCGGAGGGAATTCCTTTCTGCTGTTTTTGAACAGTGGCTGAAGCCTGGAACATGAGTATTTTATCAGCTTAAAACATATTTCAAGGCCTAGTTTCTCTTAGACTTTTGGGGGGGTTGTTACTGAAAAATCCCTTGCCAGGTTAAATATTTGTGTTTGGTTTTGTGAGGCCAGAGACCCGATTTGCGAATGCTTCATACTAATCCAACTACCGTAGCCAACTGGAGATTAGATTGGGACACTCTCACAGAAGTATCACAAAAATTTGCTGCTGTTCTATCTTCTGTTATCACTGAGGATAATTTTCCCATGCAAGTGAAAGCTACCAAAAAAAGAAAAAAAAGAAAAAAATAAAATAATAAAAAAAAAATCTTGAGCTTGCTGTGCTTAAATAATTCCTGTAGAAAGGCCAGGGCTACCTGTGGAGCATCTATCAGAGGGCTCCGACGGGTCTGGCAACAGTCACTGGGAACTTAATGCCAGATTAAAACTTCACCGAAAGCTTAGATGTTCAGTTAAATCATTACACATGTACTTTATATTACCTATTACACATGACACAAAGTATTTGCCTGATTTTAATTAGACCAATGTTGTTTGACCATTAGGGGGAAACAAGAATTAGATCAGAGTGCAAAAAAAGAACATTTAAGCAATATCAGAGCGTGGCTGTGCCGTTACCGAAGTGTCTGTCGGAGTGGTAGTGGGGAGGTCCGTATTTCACATCTTCCAGCAATTTTCACATTGAATTGTCTCAGTATAAATAAACATCAGTGGTTAATGCCCCCCCCCGCCCCCCCCGCTTTTAAAATGGAGCTGGACATGCTCAAAAAAGGGTGAGAGTATATCAGGCCTGTGATAGCCCACTCATAGTTTGAGGAGGTCACGCACACGTAATTACACACACACGTAGTTATGCGCACACGTAGTTACGCGCACACGTAGCACAAGCCAGCCTGGCTTGGCTGAAATCAATAGGCGTGCTAGAGTCACAGCAGGAAAGAATTTGCCACGTGCTTTTTATAACTGCCAGGTTCTCAAAACATCCAGCAGCAACTCAGTTTCTGGAATCGGGCATCAAATTTCAACATTTTATTAATATATTTTAATATTATGAATTAGTTACTTATTGAATACATCCCATGAGGGAAGCATCTTTCTTTTTGTCTGTATTGCCACAGTGCCTTGGTCTTCCAGGGCAGAAGGACACAGATAATCTGAGTTTACTTAACAGTAAGTAATCTTCAGTGTGATCTCAGCCCATTCTGAAGTTGACAAGCACAGAGACTTTCATCCAACGACTGCCAAACTGACTTTTAATTACCAGGAAAATATCTACCTATGTACTTCAGTGACTCTTACTAGCTTTCATGTAGGGCGTGCTTTGGTTTTCCCCTACAGGTTACAGTCCTTTTTTTTCTGTTTAGAACTGAAGTGCTGACCCATAATTAAGTGCTAAGCAATAAAGGATTATTTTTGTTAGGCTTGGGATTTACAGAAAATTGTTTTACACTGATCTGTGGAAAACCTCAAATGAAGATGATGATGAGCTGGCCAGGAAGCAAGAAAGGCAATTACCACCATACACATTGCATAAGCCTTAGCAGCATTTGGACTGGTGACAGTTTTCGTCTCTTCTTCTCTCCTCCTTCCTCCCTCTTTGCCTGCTTGCTTTAAAGCTCCTTCTGCAGACGATCAAAGCATCAGTAGCTGAATGGATGTTAATGGGTTGGGCCATCCTTTGACAAGCCCCTGAAATCTTCACTCTGGATTTTCTCCCCCTCAGAAGAGTGCCCATCTGGAAGTGAATTTGACACTATTAACAGGAATTCCATCTGCCTTCCTAGCAAATCACATTTCTAGGAAAAACACTTTAGTATTGGTGAAATGGCCACCAAACACCGTGCTGCACAACCTCTCTGATCCTACGGCAGAACAGGTCCTCCAAAGCAGGGACTATCAACAGGCTTCAAAGGTTTCTTCCCCATACATGTGCACCACCCTTTAACATAGCTAGTTTGCGTACGGTTTGCGTGGCGAGCTTTGGAAAGCACCTAAGCCACCGGGGAGGAGGTAACCCCGGAGGCATTGCAGAATAGGACCGTGGGAGCCCAGCGGCCAGGTAAAGATGTCGCTCAGTGCTTTGCCTTTGGAGCTGGAAGCAGCCAAGTACCCACTCGCCTGCCCGGGGTGCAGGGGCAGCACTGCAAAGCCAAGGCTTGATTTATGCTGGCACCTTGGAAGTGTGGCCCTCAAACAACTTTTCACTGCCTTCAGGCTGATTAATTACAACCTTCCCTCCCTCCCAGGGTTCGTCAGTAAGGAGTCTCAGTCCAAACTGAAATTCATGGAATCGCAAACTGGTTTGGGCTGGAAGGGACCTCACAGTCCATCTAGTTCCACCCCCCTGCCATGGGCAGGGACACCCTCCACTAGCCCAGGTTGCCCAAAGCCCCATCCAACCTGGCCTTGGACACTGCCAGGGATCCAGGGGCATCCACAGCCTCTCTGGGTAACCTGCCCCAGTGCCTCACCACCCTCACAGGGAAGAATTCCTTTCTAACATCTAACCTAAATCTAAATTAAGCATCAATTTTAAGATCATCATCAACTTTGCGCTCATCAGCTCACTAAAAAACCTTAAGTCTGAGCAGATTTCTGCCCAAGCCTGGAAAGGTGGCAATACTGAAGACATGAGGCACCAGTGTCCCCGTCCATCTGTAACCCCCACAAAACCAGAGCCCCTCTGCCAGGAACAATCAGACCAAACCCTCGCTCTGATTTCCTGCCTTTTTCCTTCCGACTCGACTAGAACGTCATTATGTTATTTTTCACATCTCTAATGTTGATCGACAAAGACAAGCCTAGAAAGAGGAGCAGGACAAAGTGAAACAGGGGGGTCAGGATGCATACGGTGAGCAGCTGTACCGCAAATGGCAGGCTGCGAATGAGCTCATGCAGCTGAGGCCGGGGGAAGACAGCTTTAAGGCTACCCAAAACGTCACTGCAAACAAACCCTCTATTTTCCCAGCTGAATCATAGCCGTGCGGTTAGAGACTGTGGTAAAAATACAACGGGATACACCAAAATTAATAGCTATGGTTCGGGTCATGAAGTCACCGCAGCACATCTTAATTTCCACCCCCTAATAACTGCAGAATCCATCGGCACCGCGTCTGGATGCACTGCAGCGTGCCGTGGGTAAACCCTGGAGTCATTTGTCAAAACTTCAGGTGTTACGTTTGTTTATAGAAATGGGTAAGTGCTTGAAAGTTGGGAAATTCTTTCCAGTCTTATCTGAATCATCATAAACTTCCTTAAAAGGTAATTTCGGAGCATGCTTTCATGAAGGATTTCTGGTACTTTTAAGACATTATTCTGCTCGGAAAGGCCCAACAGCTTTGGGCTTTACCAAAACACAGCTCTTCTTGCTGTAATTCAGTAATGCTGTCTTGCCAGAACCTCAAATCTCTGCAAACGGTTGAGAAGCAAGCCCACACCTGTACAGAATGTACGTACAGAACGGTAAACGTACAGTTATTTGTTTGCATAAGATGTTCTCCTACTTGGCAAAAGCAGGCTTTCAAACTAAAAGACTAACATTTGGTATTCTGGCTTTAAAAAAATATATCACTTCTTATTTCCTTCATGTTGGCTCGTTTCTTCTGACGGCACTGAAGGAGCGCAGAAGCACAACAGCCCAAATTTTACCCATAGGATACTAAAGGCTTTTGAATGATGTTAACGCCTCCGCTATGGAGTCATTATTTTGGTTTCACGGCTAAGTTTCATTTGCAAATCAGATTCTGCTCCGGGTTACCTCAGTGCACGCCTGAGATAGCGTAGCCCGAGGCAGTTAAAACCAGAGAAGTGCAGCCGTAAACCCGAGCAAAGCCCGCACTACAAAAATCCGGCTGTCAGCAGAGAGCAGAGAGATTTTGGGGCCGTCGCGGAGGACGCTGAGTGTGCCTGGCTTGCTGCAACACACGGACCTTCTCAGCTTCCCGTTCTTCTGCCTCTGCTGATTTCCTATCTGATTAAAACGCAATCAGTGTAAACTAAGTATTAGAAAAAATAAAATAAAATCAAAGAGCAGCAAACCTCGGTACCGTTAGTTTATGTTTAAGCGGTACCGACTGAAAGAAGTCAATGAATCTCCGCAGCGTAAATAGCATTGAAAGAAAAGTTGTAGGGAGAAACCAAGCCTCGGTCACTTTAAATGTTATTAGCTACGAAAACGAACTTCGCTGCTGAGTGAACGTTTCATTTTGAGAAATAAGGCTTGAAGGACCGGCAGTGCAGTTTGTCCGTGGCAGATACGCTACATCACAGTATAAATAATCGCGGCAACGCCGGCCGTCAGCACCATCGTGAACTATTTATCAGCCACCTGTATTTAACTGAACGAGCCTTTTTGCTCGTGGAGAGGTCACCTCTCAAAGCAGAGATTAATTCTGCTAATGGCTTTTCCTTACCTCTGTGAAACAGGCATTGTAAGCCTGACGGTGCTACCCGGCACACCAGCGGAGCTCGGCGTGATGCAAGGCTGGCGACAAAATGACGTCATGCTCTGCTTCTCTTTGGCGGTCAGGGTACCAGGCGCCGGCCTCCCTCTCGGCAGCCCGGCACGATACAGCGTTATCCGCCTTATTTTCGCAGGACAGTCACACGACAGCAAACGCAAAGGCTTTCAATACGTTTTGCATCTGATTCTGATCTCCGTTATCTCGGCGTAAATCCGAAGCAACTCCCGTGAAGCCGGTGGGGTTGCCCTCGTTTAAAACTGATGAGAAGGGGGGCTCAGGCTGAGTTCTCCCTCTCCCTTCTTTTCTGCCAGTTTTTCCTTATGAGGCTTCGAGCCCGAGGGGGGTTGCCCAAGGCAGCACGGCTGCTCTGTCTCTGCAGCCCCGCCGCCATCCCCGGGGAGCCCAGCAAGCCACGCTGTCACCCGAGGAACGTCCGGCAGCCAGTGCCACCTCAGGTGACTCAACCGCGGGACAAAACCTGCCAACGCATTTCCCAGAGCACCGACGGCTGTTGGGGAGGTGTCGGATTCTTCCCTTCACTCAGTGCTAACACCAGCTTGTCTCTCTGAAAAGGCAAAACCAAGCCCAAAATAGACCCCGTATGGCCCTTTGATCAGGTGGGAGATGCCATGAGGCAGGTGCAAGAGAAGAAGAACATTGGAAAGGTCATCCTGGTTCCTGAAGCACCCAAGGAAGAATCCAAAAAAGAAGAGAACTAAGGAGAAGAGATGTGCGCAGAGTGTGAATTCATGGGGTTTTTTCACCCTTGCTTGCATTTCAAGAGTATAGAAACGCGAGGCACTTTGACCGACTTGGTGCTCTGACTAGCCCGGAATCTGACTGTAATTAGTCAAGACGGAAAACAAAAGGATGCCAAAAAAAAAAAAAAAAAAAGGTGTGAGGAAGGAGGGGCAGGGAGGCAGAGGAAAGGCTTCCAGCTGGGTGATGCGGCATCAGCCCAGAATTTTGCCCCACCTTTCTGACGGCTGACAGGCCATAGAGAAAGTACGTTGAAGCTATTGTAGATGATTAAATTGGGGCATCTAATCAATGCACACTCAGAGGTGGCCTGACTGTAATTTAGGAGCAGGAATTTGAAGGCAACTGCTTTCAAGTTTCTGTTCCCGTCCCTGCCACCAGCTCAGACCACTATCAAGTCTGCTGGTGAATTTGGGATGAGGTTTTAGCTTGATTATCTCCCTCCCTCCTGAAAAAGTGCAACCAAATATTCCGTGGCCTGGTGTGATGCCAACAGATGCCACGCGGATAAAAAAAAAAATAAGGGGGCAGGAGAGGAGAAAATCACAAAATAGAAGGGAAAGAAGGGGAAAGAAAGGGGCCATCTGAACAAACTCACTGCAGCTCGCTCGTTCCTTGACAGACAAAAATAGCTTCGGCAAGTACTGTTTTGGATGGTTCATTACTGTTTTCTCTCAGCATCTTTGGAATGATGCTAGTGGAGTTTTACTGGTCAGACCGTCAATATATACAATGATAATACAATAATAAACATACAGAGTCACGACTCCAGCGCCAGGCTGTTGAAAGAGTAAAGCTTTGGAAACACAAGGGTTTACTGAGAGCAGTGCTGTCCGTCCCCCCCGCCTCAATCCCAGCTTATTTATTTTATCAGGGTCTTCTTATCACGGAGTATTAAAAACAACCCTTCCTCTACAAA
>VXBL01004075.1:3191686-3283746 GCA_013400195.1 Aramus guarauna | reverse complement strand
GCTGGCTCCCAGTTAATCCGTGAGAAGTCTGTCCTTGTTTCAATGAACTCCTTCACAATGCGAACGCCAGCAGCCTCTTCAGCAATTACAGAAATAAGCCACTTTTTGACAACACTCTGCTACGCTTCCCGCGATTATTAAAGCAAATGAAAAGTAATTAGGTCTTGGTAACTCCGTATTTCAGCACGACTAGATGCTGGCTTAGCTTTTTGATTTCATAGCAAAAGTTTATGCCAGGAACCATATAACCGGTAAGACGCAGACTTTGCTTTATGCAACGCTGTGTGGGGGCGGGACGGGCAAAGCACGGGGCTGCTGTGACAGCCCGGAAACCCGCGATCCCTGCCTCCCTGGAGTCGCAGCTCGTCCGGGTGGGATGGAGACCCGAGGGTGCCTTTAACAAGCGCCAAACCGACAGGCTGACAGCAGCGGTCTGAGGGCAGGTGGGTGCTGGGCTCGCGGGAGAGCCGAGGTGCAGCGCGGCTGCTGGCACCAGCCCGCGACGGAGGCGGCCGGCACGGGCGCGTTTTCTTTGCAGAGCACGCCGTCAAACCTGCCTTTCTTGATGGTCCCTTTCTATCTGCTCCTTAAAGAGCAATCCCGTCAAAAACATGGACAATGTGTGGAACGTTTTGTGATTAAGGGCATTGAACCTGCACAACAGAGACGCAAATAATTGTACGCCATGACATAAAGCGCTGAATAGTTACCATGACCAGTAGTATTCCCAAAACACAGAGAAGATTTCTTCCCAAAGCCTTAGGTGCCTCGACACGAGCGGGCAAAGCCACACTCGTGCTGTCATCGCTTTAGAAGTGACAAAGCTCTCACAAAATTCACATACCCCCACGCGGCTCTAACCCCTGTTAGCATCGACGGAGCCAAATCAATCTGCCTTTAATTAGCAGAGCGGGGAAGGGTGGCAAAGAGAAACGCAGTCTTTTTTTCTCGTCGCCCAGTCAAGCGATGCCGAGCACCGTGAGGATCTCCCACGGAGGAGAGAGGGTTAAGTTTCTGTTGGGGTGTGCCTCCATCAGCACTTTGCTAAGTGCTACATTTTCTCTGGAGTTTTTCCTAGATTTACAGCTTCTAGCTACAATTGATCAGCCATATAGAGATCACATAAGCTGCTAAAAAGAAGTGCAGTATAAACAAGTGGAAAAAGTCATCCAAAGCCAGGAAAGACTGAACAACAAAATGTAGATCAATTACCCCGGTTCTTTGCAGACCGTGGAACGAGGAAATGGGCCTAAATGCTGCCCAAATATCACTGCTGATATCTGGGACATGGAGCACAGAGTTTGGAGGCCAATCCTCTATTCGAGGAGCAACCAGGGTCTATAGCCTGAGTTCTTCTAGGTGAGGCTTGCTCTGGCAAAGGGCGGTACATCCTCCTGACAGATGGCCGAGATGAGGTTCAGACGAGGAAGATTCGGTAGTTCTTCTACGTGTCAGTAACTAACGAGCCTCTTGGCTTTGGGAATGGCGATTTCAGCGAGAATGTAGCACTTTTTAAGTGGGGAAAGGAGGGGAGGAGAGGATAAACCACAGCTGGTGTCCTTAGGGAAAAAAGCAGAGAGTGGCAAGCCTGCAGCGGGGAGCTCCTTACGACAGCCTTTCATGCGGTTCTGCATCAGATGAATTCACTTACTTAGCTATTTCAGCATTTTTGGTTCGCGGGTGACCAGAGCATTATGGTGTAAAACATAGCTTATGTATATTTTTCTCTTTGTTCTTGATTCTTCACCCCAAATCCCACTGGGCCCAGGGAAAAGCTAACTCGTTAGATACATTAGTCAGGGCTGCTGCACTATTTTTGCGCATAACTTGAAGAAAAGAAAGTTTCGATGCTTTGAGCTACATCCTACCACTTAACCCAGTGTCGCTTCTCATGTGTTTCCATTTCAGCCTACGATCTTTGTGGGTGCTGTTATCCTCAGGAGGGTCTCTCGGCTCCTAAATTCGGGTATAAAACACTGTCCTGTGCACGCATCTCTGATTTCTGTGCCCAGGAGCTTGGGTGTGGGATGCGGGTTGGAGCTGCCGGACCCCCAGACACCGCACCACGTCCCAGAGAGGCAGACCTACCTACAGCTGGGCTGAAGACCCCGGTTTGTGGAATAATCAGAACGTCATTAAGGTAAAAAGCAATGGCATCTGATTTTCTTTAAAAACCGAAAGTTCTCCTCTGTCCATTTTGCCCATGCATGTTTTCTGATGGATACCAACCTGGAGTGCAGCATTTGACAGAGCTCATTTTGCAGCAGCTGCTGGAGAATGAAAAATGAGAATGAAATACCAAATGAAAAGTAGTGCACTGAGAAATTCGTTAGCCCATTCTGCAAGACTGAGAGTCCAAAAGAGACGTTCGCTAAACATGGTGTGTCTTTCAGCCAGACCTGGTGGAAACATTAAAACTAGGATGAGCACCTACCATAAACACGCATTCCTGAAAGCCTCTGAAGACCACGGGTGTGATTGCTGTCACTTCCAACGCTGGAGGTCCTTCCAAAGTGACACAATTTAGTGCTGTGCGCTTGGATTTCATGACAGTAGATCTCTCGTAGCTGCGCGCAGTAAGTAAATAACAAACACTAAAATACTTAATGACTCTAAAACACTGCGGGGAAATTTATTTGCTGTTTACAGCAGTTTAAAGACAAACCTGTCCGAAGCATGGGTCATCTGTTATCAGCTCCAAAGCTGCCGAGAAACCACTTTCAGAGCTGGTAAGCTCTCTGCCATTTCCCTGGAAGGCTCGCTCTTCACCGCGGGACCGAACGAGCCTGTAAAAGCAACGCCCTGAGCCCATCGCCGAGGCAGGAGAGCCCGAGCCTGCAGCAGCTCTTAGCCCAGGAGCCAAACCATTCAGAGCCAGAACGTCGTGCCGGGATCCTGCACCGAGCAAGGGGAGTCCATGTGTGTGCGTGCACCTCTGTGACCATCGGGTACTTCTTCTGCCTCACCGGGCAGCAGTCCCACCCCTCCTTTATTTCTCTTCTTGCTCCATTTCAGTCACTCGGGTGACCAGCAGCGAAGTCCCTGCTGTGCTGTGGCTCTCACGCTAATAAACCCTGCCTCTTTGCACCAAACTTCTGTCCCTGTGAGACGGGAAATGGCTCTGGGCAGTCCTGGTCCGGGCAGCGACTGCCACGAGGAGCACTCGCTGCTGGTTCCAGTCTGCGAGCTGCACCGAGCGCCCGGGGTTGTACAAAAAGCCAGGTTTGCTCCTCTTCTGCTTGATTAGCTCCTGGGAAACAGAGATAACTGCACGTAAAAAGTCCTGCGTTGGCTCAAAAGCGTCACAGAGGCTCTGGGTAACCGGTGGCTGGGCTCAAACTGTCCAGGATAACCTAAAACACCTGCATACCTCATGGAAGTTTAAAGATCTAAACATTTTGGATCAACATAATTTGGAAACCATCAGACTATACGAGCAACAGACCATCCTGGCAACACCGCGTGGTCTCACCAGACCCTCACATTTTACCCCACCGGCTGGAGACCTCACAGCTTTGCTTGCGCTTATCTTTTTATTTTGCTTTGATTCTGCGGTCAGGCAAGTAGGTACGGAGCGCCAGTTTGGAGAAGAGATGCCAGGGAGATGCCAGCGAGGTGATCCCTGAGCCCCAGGAGCACCCGGTGGCATTCTGAAGGGCCGTTCCCTCACTATAAATGTCAGAAATCAGGGATCAAGAGGAAGGAATGCGTCCTACCACAGCCGCTCCCCAGGCAGCAATCTTCGGTGACATAGCGAGTGGAAAATGTGTCAAAGCGGTTTAGCAGGAAAGAAAAAAAAAAAAAAAAAGCATGATGAAGAGAAGGGCGGCTGAGTGACAAAAGAGTCATGAAATAAACATCCAACCACAAATAATTCGATGGTTTTATTTGCTCATATCGTACTGCTGACATGGCATGTTTTTCCCTGCTGACTGCGCTTGCCGTATCAGCGCTGGCGTCTGGCAAACTCGGAGACTGCTCTCTCCGCAAGACAAGTGATTATAGCCAACAGGCTCCTCCTTGCGTGTCGCCCGCGTCTACGTGTGAGATCAGTATCACCAAAGAAAAAGGGACCCCGAAATCCGAGGTCACTTTGGCGCGGTTTTCTGCGGGAACAGAGCGGTGCAGCCTCTGTGGCAATGTAGAGCTGCTTGCCTTTCACACCCTCGCGACTCGGCGCTGGCTGCGAAATCTCAGAAGCTGTTGCCTTTAATGGTCCCGTAGCTGGGAAATTGGCTGAGGTCCTTTTGCTGGCAGCGGGATCTGCATAACCTCGTTAAAATAGTTGTTCGGGCCTGAAAACAGGGGTCGTACGGCCCAGATCCCTGGGTGTACAGCACAGTGCCGGGCAGGATGAGACTCTACCTGGGATCAAGTAAAAAGATTAAACAAGACCCAGATTTGTGTGGTGGCTGACTATTGTGGCATCAGTTTGGGTCTAGAAGAAAGAAAAGCTAAGGAAAATGCTCACGCTGGAAGCTGAACCTTGGTGACAGGGATTTCTCTCCTCCATCTGGGTTTTATCCAGTATGGAAGGTCATCTAGAAGTTGTGCGTGACCCTCCCGAACATTTTTTAAGCCTCAACAAGCCGGGGAAAGAACGCACTAGAACAAGAAGAGAGGAAAGGACAATAGAGCAATTAAGACCCTGAAGATCTGTGGAAAAGGAACCTTAAAAGATTTTTTTTTTTTTTTTCTCCACAGAACTCTTAGAGTTTACAAAAATGTAAAGGACCCCTTGAAAACATTAGGTTGCCTGCTGCTTTTTGTTTAGGAGCCTCCATCGAGCCCTTACAGGAAAGATACACAGCCTCTTGGACTTTTCCCTAACAGTTCTCATTTTAGGTAATGTAAATAACATTTTTTACATTAACATCTTATTTATGTAGAATCTTCTGTCTCAGCAGATGTCCTACAGCTGTAGGTGTATAAAATACAGAGCAGGGTTGGGGGTGGCGGGGAGGGATCAATCTCGTCCTTGTACTTACGCGACTAAGGAGGCAATTCAGCAGAGCTGTGGAAGGGTTATCAGGCAGCAAATCTCACACGAGCCAGACGTTGGACCCAGAGCTGAGGCTCTGTTGGCTTAAGACACCGTTGGTCTCATCCCTTGATGTCTTGCATGTTGTATTTTTCAGTCAAAGATGTAGAAGTCGTCTGCTGAATTATTATTATTAGAGAAGCAAAATCTTTTTTTAGGTAGCAAAAGAGGCTCACAGGAGGCAGCCTTGTTTGCTTCAAAGGATACTGTCATGCCAAGGTAGTCAAGAGACACACAGCAGCGTGGAACCAAACCAGGTTCTTCATCCGTATAACCCCCTTGCCACTCATTGAAAAACGATAGCGTTTACGGACCGCTAATGTTTGTAAATCAGCTGCCTTTTCAAAGACCTGGAGCATCTTGTCCAACCAGCAATTACCGTGTGCGTCAGTGCATGGGTTTGAAACGCTGATTTCCCCCGGCGTGCTGTTTCTCTCTTACCTGTGAGCCCAGCAGTTGCCCCCGTAGAAGTACACCCGAGCCCTTACTGCGGTAATTCTGAAATACAGCAGCCTGCAGCCTCTGAGCTCTGCGCGCGCCGGCGGTGCCCGTGAGGGCACAAATTATGGGTAACGCAGCGACGCTCTAATCGCTGCGGCCAAAGGTGAACGGGCGCATGTTGCTAACGGAGCTGGTTAATTAGCAGGGAAGCGCCTGCTGTGTGTCGACTTTGCCACAATAATTGCTAACGCGGGAAGTTGATGGGTTTGAGTCAACGCTTCGTGCAGCCGGCAGCTCAGTGCACGGGTAGGAAGCCAGCTCCTATGTGTCTATGGGAGGAGCATCTCTTTTGGCTAATGCGCTTCACCCAGACCGGCCAAGTCAGGACTCGCGCGCGTGGCGCCGAGGGGACAGAAACCTACTCACGGATGTCTGGGGACCTGTGCCACGAAGAGCCAGCTCTTCGGCTGCTGTAAATCAGCAAAGTGCCCTTGTTTTCAGCGAAGCGGGGCCAGTTTTGCACCAGGACTATTGACCCTTCAGAGCAAAAAACACCACGGGGCAGTTAAAGCCCGGAATCTGCACTATTTGGTCTTATTGAAAGCATTTAGTAAGGGCAGATTGTAGCTTCATAACCTGTTGCTTCTTGTGCATGAAGTCTACAGTTTTCCTTATTGTTTTTCAGGCGCTATAGACGCCGCAGCTTTGTTTTTCACAAAATGACGGCATCTCCTGCCAAAGGGCAGCGAAATGCTGATGAGACAACTTGGAGAAGGTTCCCGTAGTTGTTATACCACAGCTTTTCTCTTGTCGCTGACATTTGCCAGATTAAAAACTCTCAGTGCTTTACCAAAGTCATAAAGTTCATTTATAAGTGTAAGAAAAAAACCCCCGATTCTAGACTCACGAGCTGGCTACCGAGAAGTCCTATTAAAAATCCAGGACATAGTGTACTGCACGAGGCGAACAGTCAGATACGTACACGTCTGGCTATTTCATGGATGGAAAAAGGAAAATTGACACAATTACAGACTTGTCATACCCCACTTCTTTCTTCAGAGTATTGAATGTCACTTAAAACAAAACAAACAGCCAAGTTCATTTCCCGTGACAAACATCCAGGGACATCTTAAAGTCGAAACAGAAGCAACCGAAATCAGAAGGCGAAGGAAACTTTGACAAAGCTTCAGAACCTTGTCAGATGCAATTATTCAGTCAGGGTACTCAAATCAAGGAAAAGGAAGGGCCCCCTTCGCCGCAGACTGCCGAGCAGTATCGCGAGGTTTCACAAGCGTTGCTATCCGCAGCGTTAGCTTAATAAAAAACTGCCGCAGGGTTTAACGCTGAGAGCAGGTGAACAAAACTAATACTGAGAAAACCAAACGGAACACAGGAAGGCAAATGCCAACCGAATCTCTGCTAACACTAGGAAAAGAAGCCAAAGCGCATATAATTTAGTGTAATCTCCCTCATAAGAAACTACTCCTTACTGCAATTAAAAGCTTCAATCACAAAAATCAGTTCTGTTGAAATAATGAGAATATTTCTTACCTCTTTCACATGACTCAAGCTGCAAACTACTTTGGAAAAAAAGAAGAATCACACCCATAAACGTAACAGGATTAGAAAAGCCCCAAACGACACCCACAGCGCATGACTTGCCCTGGCTGAAAAGTCATTTCCTAATTAAACTGAGGCCACAGGTTTTCAGCATCACTGGCACTTACCAGGAACGATCTCCTTCAGGAGAAGCAGGGAGAAGTTATCATTGTCTGGGATCTATTTGTTCCATCAGGAGCTGTTTTCTGCTTGCTGTGCTTTGAGTGATTGGGTGGTGCTGCTAGGGCAGCCAGTGCACGATCATTAAGATACCTACTGTAGACTCTGTGGGTAATTTTAATAGAAGAATATTTGATATGGATAAAATAATCTGGTTGTTTGGCTTTCCTTTGGCATTTCTGGGAAGCCAGAGATTTATGCAACTTCATAATATAATTGCTCAAACGTTGGGGTGCTCCTATAGATTGGGTACATTAATTCTTGGCTTTTAAAGGATTGCGTTCTTACATGCTGTTATCTTTAAGTGCTTCCAGCTTTGATTAAATCTCAAACAAAATCTAGTTTCCAGTCTACGTTGCCTATATAGGTTCCAACTCAAAGGCAGAACAGCAGCTGGGTCAAAGCGTACGACGGCGTCTCTGAGCGTAGCAGTGCCTGGGCTGTCAGGGCGCTCCTCTGCTTGCACCATGGGTCAGGCGGCTCAGTACCAACCAGCAGGCACGGTGACTCCCTTCCAGCCCACACGCTGCAAAAATAATATAGAGATAGAGGAATGGTTGCAGAGAGGCATATAACAGCCAAGAACCGTCCTTGGCTGTCCTCGGAGCCTCCTTCGCTTCCTTCAGAAGACATTAAAGTTGAGTTTCCTAGGGAAAAGGAATACTTGCTATTGATTATCATCGCTTCTGCAGCCATCATTAGAAAACACGCTTCTTTCCTGACCTCCCGAAGTATTATTTGTTCACCTCTTCAGCCAAAAAGCTTTGGAAGGAGAACATGGACAAGAAGAAAGGCGAGAGGCACACTGAGAGGATGACAAGCTTTTGCCTATCCTTTTTCTTGGTGACAGTGATAGGTTCAGACTCAAGTGCCAATCGACACCTCATTGCAAAAGCATTTTCTCCCTTGTAAATAAATATTTCGGCAGAAATTCTCGGGCAGTTAGGAACGCTGTCCCAGCAATGCCACAAGCAATGGCTGCGTTTGGGACCCAAGCCTGGTCCAAGCGTTCTGAAGCTGAGGGTGGGTTTTCTGTATCAGAGCTCACCGCTCTTTCTAAAAACCAGCGTCCTGCCTCTGGTACTACGGTGTAGTAACTTCCTTCCTAATAACGTGTCCTCTCAATCGTAGCCCCCTTGTAATCGTGGCAGGGAGGTGTCATCAGCTTCATCTCCGCATCGTTACAAAAATGGTATTCTCTGCCGCATGGTGTTTATGTGGTTCAGCCTCTTTTGATGATTGCAATGAATTTTACAGGTGTAAAAAAAAAAAAAGGTAAAAAATTGTTCCTTTTGCTTTTTAATCCTCTTACCAGCTGTTGTTTTGAGAGACAAACCATTCCAGTTCTCACTTAGCTTTCTACAGACTACAAGGAACTGTTATAAAACAATGCTGTCACTTAGAGTCTTTGCCAAGGTTTAACAAACTGCTTTAATAAAGACTTACATTATTAAGAGGGAGTTATATTTTAAAGGAAATTACGATGCATATTTGGAAGCATTCTAGATCATTACACCAAAGTATGCTTTTCAAATGACTTGACAATATCCATTCCTCATTGGTATATGTTCTTTTATATTAATGTTTGTTTTTTATATTTATGTTTATTTCTTATTCCCTAATTTGCTGTTTTAGCTAATTGCACAAGATATGCAAGAACAAACACTAATTACTAAATCAGACTCTGGCTTTTAAAAGACTCAGGGGAAATAAACCAACAAATGGGAAGACAGGGACCTGTTTATTTCCCCTACTCGTTGTCTGACGGGCTGCACAGAGAGTCACAGTATTTTAAGAGAACGCACAGAATTATCCAGAACAGTGGCTTGTTTTTTAATTACTGGGGGGAGAGAGGTTGCTAATCTGTTTTCCAATCATGGAGTCCTGCCAGGGAATTTGCAAGGCATTAATTGCCTTATGGAAAGCATGTTCGTGAATGTCTACATACATATGCTGCCATGTGTACGCTCGTGTGCATACACCCTTACTCCTTTGTGAAGAGACTTTCTGTTGACATATATTTTTTCAGGGTACACAATAGTTGCTGGTCACACGCTCCCGAGCTGTCCCCTTGTGTATGCTGACTGTAGCAATGAGGGTGTTCGATGAGGGTGGAGGTCCCTGGGAAAAATATATAAAATTTTCATTCCATCATGGCCTTCTGTGTTCTGCTGCTGCTCCCTCCATCTCCTCTTTTACTCCTGGCTTTTCAGTCTGGTGCATCTTTTCACACTGAAGTTTCTGATCTGCTTTACGATTTCCACCTCAAGCTATCTCTCTTCTCCTGACCATTTTAACACGGCAGTTGACACAGCACGTGAGTTACCTGAAATATCGCACATCGTCCTTGGGACACAGGCAGAAGTCTAGAAAGACTGTGATGATTTCAGCTTTTAATCGCTATGTTGTTGATTTGTCCTAACGGAAACAAATTTTTCAGACGTGGGGCTTTTGTCTTTGTTTTCTTCTAGCTGACACTGATGACTGCCTGAAAATGCTCCCTCTAAAAAAGATTTAAATTACAGTTAAATGCATTTACTGTAGCATTTCTGTTTACCAGCAGTTAGGAAGAGCCATCTCTACTCATTCTCCATCTATTGTTAGTTGTGCTTTCCAGCTGTAAGGGACGGGGGAAAGCAACACCTTGCAGGATCCTTGTGTTGCCCTGCACTGAAAGCAGAGAAGCAGGAAGATTGTGTAAGATACAGGATGACGTAGAGCCTCACGCAACCACAGTATGAACCATGACAACCACAAAGAACAGGCAGAGCGTGCTGCCGTTTGACCAGCGTAAGGCACCGGGCAGGGTCTTCCCGTAACCAGTCCTTCCTGAGTTCCCAGCTGAAACGGGCTTGAGGAGCTCGAGCCAAGTTGGTGGAAACTTCTGAAAATTGCATCCATCCCCCGAAACGAAATGCTTCCTTAGAACCACAGATTGAGAGCCTTTTTCTTCCTCACCAGTAAACGGCAACTGAGAGGAACGGATTTGGTCATTCCTGTGGAATGACTTCGGAGCAGCCCCTGGACACCAGCCCTTCCCTTTGGCCCAAGGCAAAGCCTTTGAACTTGCCCTCACCTACGGCTCTTCCAAAACTCAAAGCACGCTGTAAGAGCTTCTGCCCTTGGGTGCTGTCAGAAGCAGATCCCAGCAGAGACCTGCAAGGTGGCCAGGTCTGACAGGTACCGCGCACGAGATGGCCCCTACGCCGTCTCTGCTGAGGGCGTCTCATCGTGAGCTGCTCAAACGTCGAGCAGTTCTCACCAGTAGCAGTAGACACGCCTGTCGGTATTTTTTTCCCAATGGAGAACGCAATCAACTGAAATGCCCCGCGGTTTTGTTTTAGCAGGTTGCCAAACTTTCTGGCACTGCTTTTGTAGGTTCTTCCCCTTATGTTTAGAAACTGTTGAGAAATTTGCCTGCTACAACTCTATTTTTTATTTACTTTTTGTACATGCCTCTAAATGAAATACAAGTGGCCATAAAATTGAAGAGCAATTCTGCTGAGAATTTACTCTGAAGGCCAGAGATAGAGGTACTTTTAAATGCAAAATCTAACTTAGAAATACTCTATTCACTGCTGATCACATCAGTATAGAAGAATGATGAAACCTGGAAGTGACTGGAAAAAAGAAAAGGCTGTAAAAATGATTAAGAATGGATTTGTTTGCTGGAAAAAGCTCTTGTATGGCTTCGTTGAAAGAAAGGTGAGGTTCATATAAAATATAGGAAAGGCCAATTAAGTGCAAATATCCACATTTTCAAAAAAGACAGGATGTGATGGAACCTGAACACATGCCGTCAGTCATCCTCATTAAGCGCTATTTATAGAAAACCAAAGCGAGCACATTGGGATGAACAAAGCACTGACTTCACAGAGCAGAGAGAGGATTGTTGAAGGAATACGTCGATGGACAGGGAAAAGGATAAAAGAGCAAACAGTAAAACACTAGCAGGAGAAAGAGAGAGATCAACCTTTTCACTTTCTTCTTCCCTCAGTCCTACTTCAAAAAATAGCAACCTTTTTTCTTAATCATCTTTTTCTCCTCATTCTCCTTCCCAAATTTCAAAAGACGATGCACAACATAAAACATTAATTCAGAGTCTCTTACAGATTTCAGTTAAGAAAGTGCCTTTTACGTGGCAACTTTTTAAAATTAAATATGCTGAAGGATACTATTATCATTTGAATTTTATGCTTCAGAAATATAACCTACAATACAATAAAAAAGACGGTGCTCTCGAAGTGGCACAGGAGGTGATCGCTAAAAGCATGCAATACATCATCTCAGGGGCACTTTGGATTATCACCTGTAGGAGCTGGCTGGCAAAATTCAAGTACGGTCAACGTTACCCAGAAGAAATAAATGAAATCGTTATGCTGTAGTGAAGCTAGAATGATTTGCTGATATCAGCTCAAGGTGCTCCTTGCACTCCTCATTTGTGACTTTGATGGAAAGATCTTTAAATGTACTGGTGCTGGAGGAGTGGTGCCCCAGGCTGGGACGTCTCACCCATTTCTTTCTATAACACCAGGAAGGGAAGTGGAGGGTGCTGGACATACCTGGAGCCACAGGATGGTTCTGGCTGGGAGAGACCGCTGGAGATCACGTGGTCCAACGCCCTGCTCAAAGCAAGGCCAGCTATGAAGTTAGATGAGGTTCAGTGGTATGCTGTCCAAGCAATTTTTGAATGTTTCCAGGAAAAGGGATGCCACACCACCGCTGGGCAATTTCTTCCAGCACCTAACTGCTCCCACTGCCGCAACAGTTTCCATCACATCCAACGGGAATTTACCTCACAGCCGCCGCCGTCTCTAGTCCTTTTGCTGTGCTCCTTTGGGGAGCGTCCGGCTCCATCTTCTGAGTTTGAAAGCATCGGCGAGATCCCGCACCCCCGTCCCGCCCCAAGCCTTCTCGTGTTCAGACCGGAGTCAGGCGGCTCCAGCCGGGCTTTGCGTTGCTAACCCGTACTCTTTAACACGGGATGTGGTTTGCTGCGTAGACTCACAGTCCGCTGGTGGATGGGGGATGTTTTCACCAGAATGTGGGACTTTATGTTACTTTTTAAGGTAGCGTGCCTTTCTATTAATTTTGTGGGTTTTAAATTATATAACTTCAATGAAAAATATTGGAAGATCGCGAATCAGACAAATCTAGATGTCAGTTCTTTTAATAATTTATCCCCATACCAGAAATTGCAGTATTTCAAAGCTGTTATGTTTTCCTTTACATACAAGAGAATGCAGAATAAATCTGCCATATCCCTGGCCATTTTCATCTGATTAGTCATCTGGAGAAAACATCCCCATGTGAGATGGCCGTGACAGCTCTGGAAGAAGGTGGATGGTGGGACAGTTCCCTCCCTCCTCCCACGGAAAAGAATCAGGAGCGCGAGCAGAAAGATAGGTCACTAAGTCAAAGTGCTGCCACGAGATGTGTTTGGAGGCTTTTGTGCACTGAAGTGAGCAGTGCAGACTGTTTTCCTTTCCACATATTTGGGACTTGAAATAATGTCCCAGATCTTGAAACAGGACCGTGCAGTTTGGGTGGTGAACCAGGGGAATTCTGCAGCTCACTCCTCGCAAGCAACTCTCGTAACTTTGGATGTTTCACATGATTCACCGGGAGCCCTTTTCTGATCCTCATCGTGCAAGAAACAGGGAAACAAGGAAATCAGTAAAACATACTTTCCTCTACCATTGAAATTGTCAAAATTTAGAGGAATCCACTGCAACTCTATAAACTGTAAACTGCATTAAAGTTTTGACAAATTTTGTGTAAGTCCACATTGCGTATTATTTTCCTTTAACAAAACTTTTTGATAATCTCAGAATTCCTAACTGGCAAAATGCAGTTCTCAAGATGTTTGGTGTTACATTTAGAAGATTTCATTTGTTAAAGTTTTCATGTGTTATTAAAATCACTGCTTGGATGTGGTACAGTTTGTATTAAAGGATAATATTCAATCTAAACATACAGCTTTTTAACAGATGTTTAATTACAGCAGCTTCTCAAACTCCGAAATAATTTGTGGATCTCTTGTTATTTCAGATGAAACTACTTACACACAAATGTGGGCTACTTTGGCCCATTATCTTTTCACTATTGTGGGGCAAGATGAATTTGGCGACATTTTTAGCCAAAAAGAGACGGTGTTCCTCATTGCTGGTTCTGAGACAAGCTGACCAAAAAATTCTAAAACAAATGAGTAACTGATAAAAAAAACTTCGAATTGTTATTCTTTTTCTAAGTTCTTTAAACAAAATACCACTGATTAAAAGTGTAACCTCAGAACTCACCTCTTGCCTGCAGTCTTAACTTTTTCACTCTTTGCATTCTCCAACAAGTTGTCTTAAGTTTGATTTACTCTCTTATAAATATACAAGAATGCAGTTATTTATTGTTCAGCCGCCGCTTTATTGAAGCAAGCTCTCGTTCTCACACTCCTAACTAGCAAGCTTCAGCTTTGAGCAGCGATGTGAATCTTGGTTGACAGAAGTAAGACCAGTTGCTACTAATAAACCCCTACGGAGTAAAATACAGTTTTATTATGTTATGAGAAGTCTGAAAGCAGATTTGCTACTTTCTGACATTACCTTAGGCTCAACAACATCACAATACCACCTCTTCTCTCCATCTCCCCGAGATGGGTGAAGGCTGCTGTTTTTCCATCATACCAAGGTCACTCATGAAATACAAGAGGGATACGCTGAACGCTTCTCTCACCCCTGGTGAAATTCATCCCTTTTGTGAGGGGCAACCACACCGGACTCGGTGGGACTTCAAGTGCATTGGGCTTGTGCCGCCCCTCTGCAGGGAGATTAATTTAATTCCCATGGTGATCCTAGCGCTGCCTTCGCTGTGCGTGAACTTTACATCATCACCTTCCTTCTTGAAGCCCATTTGCTGAATGAAAAGCTAGTAAAAGCAAAGATCGAGGAGTGGAAATTAGAAAAGATGAAAGGTTTCCAATAACACACACTAAAGATTTTAAATAAATATTTTAATTCTATTATTGGCATTTACAGGTAGAAAGCATACAGTATGTTACAATTTTATCAAAATGTGAAAAATATGGATGTTACATAAGTAACAAATGTAAAAAAAGTATTTTTCTTACCTTCCCTGAAAGTAAGAAAACTATTCAGCATAGGAAAATATTGATATAAAAACACAGCTTAGGTAAAAAAAAAACCAAACCAAAACACTTGGAAGTTTTTACACAGTACGATAGGATCATCAGATCTGCATGAAGATGTAAGGACTTTGTGAGGTTCTACTTTACCTAAAACTTTAGGGAATTTGGGACAAACAGGAAGCTACATTAATGAATCTACAAGTAGTTTTCCCTCATATCCACTCCGAAATGCTAGAGTGCAGTAATTTCCTATACAATAAATAATTCTTCAAAGTTTCCATCATAGAAAATCATATAATGCAGAAAATGCCACTCCAAGGTCACAAAGGCTAGGCAGTGCTTTAACAATAGTTACGATAATACTTATTATAGTGCTTTATAATGTCTAAGCACTTCAGACGAGTTAACTAATTAGTCCTCACAACACCCCTGTGAGGTACGTGAGTAAGCGTTTTTCCTACCTTTCCATAGTACTGATGGGAAATGCATAATGTAAAGAGAAGCCCAGGCTGCAGCAGCCACACAGCCGAGATGAGAGGCCAAGAGATGTGGAAATCGAGGGTTTTTTTGGGGTTTTTTTCCCCTCGCTCCTGTTGATCGTGCTGCTGCCAGCCAGGCTGACCAATGCCAATCGCTCCCATCCCACTGGAAGCACTGATGGGGGCGGGTAGGGACCGGGGTTAAGCATCCCAAAATAGTTCATAGAGATTCAGAAGCTCTCACACAACTTTGTCAAAAAACCAAAACCAAAAGAAAAAAAAAAAAAAAAAGGAAAAGAAAAGAAAAAAAAAGAAAAAAAAAGAAGAAAAAAAAGGGGGGGGGGAACCCCAAAACAAATAAACAAGCTGAAAAGAAATAAAACTCCTAAAGTGCTGACTGGCTTGAGCTGCTTCTAGCACCTCTTGTATGGAATAAGACTTACAGCACTGTTGCCAGCAATTATTCAAGCTGATTTCATCCATAGTTACACGTGAACAACTGCAGGATATGGTAACTACGTTTTCTGAGACACCTTACTACTGCAATTCCTTCATTCACCATCCTTCTTCCATGCGCTTCTTAAGGAAAATTAAATCCTCAATACTATTGCATCATAAAACATGTTAGTAGCTGGAGACAATATGCACATCCTTCACAATTAAAAAAAAAATTAGTTCATTTTCAGAACAAAGCATTATTAATTTAAGAATCACAAACCAAACAATGGTAAATAGGAAACCCTTTTCAAAGGCTGCATGCCGAATATCTTGTTTTCCAATACAATGCATGCAGGAGAAATAAATTCATCCAAGCATAATTAAATTAAAAATGTTTTAAGTCTCTTTCAGCAGCATAATGGTTATTATTTTTAAAGTCTCCTCCAACCAAACTGGCCTGGGGTTCAAATGCTGACCTTTGCTTTTCTACAACCATATAATGGTTTGACCAGTCCCCGTGGCTTTGCACTGCGGCAACACCAGGAGATAAAGCCTATACATACTGTTCTGCTTCCCCGTCCTTGGAAGCAGGCTTCGTTGTACCACCTTTGCCGTCTTCGCTCGCTGCTGCTGCTGCTGCTGTTTTTTCAGGAAGTGATGCCAAATCTTTGAAAACATCCACATAATGCCCAAAGCCCGGGCCCCAGTTCAAGAGGTTGTCCCAGTTGAAGCTTCCCGCTTGCTGCCCCAACTTCACGGGCAGGGAGCTCTCCCCGGCGCTGGCGGTGGTCGCCTGTGCCCCCACCGGCCCCCCCTCGCCTCGGCGGCCAGGGTACCGCCGGGGCTTCAGCCTGGCGCCGTAGTTGTCCTCGTCATCCGCGTCGGACTCGTTGACCTGGGATAACTTGGGCATCCTGGAGGTGTACGCTATGGGCTTATCCCTGTCGTACTCCATCTCCGAGCAGGTGAAGGACTCGTGGGAGTCACTGTCGGAGGAGGACTCAGGCGCGGGAATACCGTCGGCCGGGTTCCTCGTCCGGGACAGAGGCCTTCTGCAGTCCTCCTCAGAAGAGGACCGGCCGTGGTCTGCGCTGCAGATGCTGGGGTTTCTGGGGCGAGGGGTGTTCAGTCTCTCCACCTCTTCGATGGACAGCCCCACCGGAGGAGCAGTCTCCAGAGGGATCTGCCCGATGGGCTGCTTCAGGCGGCTTCCCGGTCGGGAACCGTGGCTCGCCATGGTCTGCGGACTCTTACTTCTCCTCCCCAGCCGAGTGGCGTAGTTAAAGATGCCGGGCTGGCAGACATCGTTGTGCATCTCTAGCGGGCTCCCTTCCCTTATGGCGAGGTGCAGCTCCCTTGCCGGACTGTGCCTGTAGAAAGTCGATGATTTGGAGAAGGGTGCGGGGCTGTGCCGAGAGAGGGGGTTGGGAGCAGGGCATGCTGAGTGGCTTAACGACGTCGTCCTCAAGCCCTGCCCGTAGGCGGGCTGGTAGGTCAAGCTGCTGGCTCCCAGGGGCATGGGGGACTGCCGCGCGAACCCCAGTGGGCTGTGCCTCTGGATGGAGAACTTGGGCGTGTGGCTCCGAAACTGCTTGTAGTGCTGGATGATGTCAGCGTCCGAGGGGGCGATGCTGCTGGCGTTGTCGATGTCGTAGTGCTCGATCTCGGGCTCGGGGGAAGCCAGCGGGGCACTGGGGATCGTCTCCGTGGCATGTGGGATGTCGGTTTCGTCGTAGATGAGATATGGGTTTTCTCTTTCGATGATATCGGGTTTTGGGTTCCCTTCAGGCTGCTTCCTGACGGTCATGTCATCGCCATAGGGTGGGATGTTGTCAGGGTCATCAAACGCCACGTTCTCGCTGCCTTTTTTCTTCTTCTCCTTTGTTTTCTTCTCCTCTTTCGGGGCTTTCGACTTCTTTCCTCGGCACTGGTTGCAGAGGATGAGGCTGAGGACCAGCAGCGCCAGGACCGTCGCGCAACTGCCCACGATAGCCGGCACGGCCCAGAGCGGCAAGGACAGCTCGGCGGGGTGTGGGAACGGGAGGCAGACGTGGCCACCACTGATCCCCGCTCTACACTCGTGGCCCGGGGGGCACGAGACCCCCAGGCACGCCACCACCGCCTCGCACGTCCGTCCTGCGTACGCCTCAGGGCAGCTGCAGGTGAAGCCGGTGTGCGCTGCGGGCTCGCAGCTGCCCCCATTTTGGCAGGGGTTGGAGGCACAGGCGCCCGGCGGGACGCACTGGTAGGCGTACCACTGGTTGATGCACATCAGCTCGCCCCAGCAGGGACCACTGGCGCAGACGTCGGGGCCGCGGCAGCCGATCTTCACCGAGGGGTCTGTTTTGGAGAGGGTGGCGAGGCTGTGCTTGCCGGTGAAGGGAAGGCTCTCCCCGCCGTACTTGATGTAGGAAATGCAGCCGTTGAAGCCTAGGAGGAAAAGCAACAGTGACGTCAGGACCTGAAGAGTGATTATGTCAACAGAGGCCAAAGACGTGCTGAGCATCGGTATCACGCTAAAGAGGAAACCTTTTGATCAGCAGGTGGCAAGATCCGCAGTGTGTCTCGCCCCCTGAAATGGAAGGGGAAACACAGAGGCAACAAAATGGAAAACCCAACACTGCAATGGAGGCGACAGCCTTATCCCGTGATGTGGTTTCAAGCGGAGCGGGGTAAATCATGCTGTCAGCTGTGCACATGAAGCCTCCATATTTTCACGGGTGAATCTTAGGTGTACTGAGCTTACGATTGCTTCCCCAGAACGGTGTAAGATTTAAGTAACTGCCTATTTTGCTAGAAGGATGGCCCACTCACAGATGTTGCATTATCTGACAATCTGCGCTGAATCATTTAAGCTCGGGTGTAAGGGACATTTTGTTGCTTCTGTTAAATATTTCCTCTTACATTGTAATGACTATTTTGTTCATAAACTTTTGATTTATTTTTTTTTTGATTCATATTAGATAGGAACTGAAATCTACTTTTAAGCAGAACAAGATTAAGTAAAGGCTGGCCATGCCTGGAGCTTCTCACTTAACTTCTATCCATGTACCTTTTAAAACTCAAGATTTTAACTTCTAAGCTGTGCACAGAAATGGAGATTAAAGATAAGAAAGTAATTAAGTAATTTCTGAAGATATATGCATGGTGCTTATAAAAATGATACCAAGGTATCTTGGTTCTTATAAGTCTGCCAAATAAGAATTCAGAAACAGACCATGGGTTTTAGTTTCAACACTAAGATTTCAAAGCAACAGAAATATTCTTAGGTGAGTAAATCAGAAGTACCAAACCCTGCAATTCAGATGCTGAAATGAACGTATATTTTCTGGAAGGCCTGTAAGATCTTTTGTACTCCCATTGCTTTCATTAAATCTGAAAAAAAACCCAGGCAATTGTAAGCAGAAACCTCAATATAATTTCAAATGTTGATCGGGCTTTGAAGAATTCTACAGGAGAAGGAACGACTGTCTGATTAGGAAGTATCTACCTCATGCTTGGAGACTGGGAATAAATCTCAAGTCGAGGAAAAAAAATGTAATATAAACTGAAATGAAAAAATGCATTTTAGGTAAAACCAGGTTGCTCACACATAGCCTCAACTCTGCTGCTCACCGAGCAGATCAGATCTGAGGTTGGCAATACAAATGAATACTTTTTGTGATTGCAGAATGCTTATCTTACAGATAGACTCATCCAAGGAAGTCTGAAGGTTATATTCTCAGATCTTTATTATAATGTAGTTTCCCCTCAAAGCAAAATTATTTTGCCAAAACACTAAGCAATAAGCAAATGGTTGGATTTTGCAGAAACATTGTATTTTCTAAAAATGTATTGTTAAATTGACTCAGTTTTCAATTTATAGACCCATTTCACTGGAGCTAAATGAAAGGCTCCATTGTTCAGTAAATAAGCCAGGAATTCAAATGGTTACCATAGGAAACATCTATTCCTGTGAATTTGAACAAATATTCCTTCTAACGAGTTCATTCAATATACTACAATGTTTTTGTTTCCTAACTTTCCCATAAACATCTTATCGCCTACACAGGGAAACCTGCACACAGAACATTAGCTCCTGTTCCCCGTCGCTTGCGTGCTCTCCACTTTCCCATATTCTGAGCTGAAGTTGCCCATCGTGCTTCAGTGAAGCCTCCTGCCTTACCGTCTCCTAAAATCACAGCAATACTTTTACGGCTCTGAATCTTGAGCGGCTTCTTCCCAAACTTCCCATAGCTCGGTCGTAGTGCTACCCAGGGAGATGGGATTATCCCCAGCCTTTGTGCAGTGGTTGCATGGAAAGTCGCAGGAAAATCCAGCCTTTTGTCAGCCTAATAATTCTTTGTGTTCCCCAGACTTAATCCTTTCTGCAAGGGTTTTAGGATAGTGCTGACCTCTACTTGGAGCTGCGACAAAACGCGTTTGTAAGTCGCAGAGATGCGTTTGTAAGTCGCACTCTCAGTGTCCACACGTGGGGTTGCTCTAAAAGACACGTTTATTTCTCCTTAACTTCTGATGGATTGTCCTTGGGATGCCGTGTGCGGTGCTGGGTTTACCGAGGATACTATTCAAGAGCAAGTTTATCGTTATTATCAATAAAAATAATCAACAAGGAGATGGAAAGTGCCACTGCTCAGTTCTGAAGCATTGCACTCGGGTGAAATAATAAACAGGAGCATATTTTCCAGGCATTAGTAGTGTCAGAGAAAGGCTCATTTCTGCAAACATATTGCTGGAATGGAAGAACAGCCACTATGAATAGTAACTTTGTGAATAATTGTGGAAATCTCTGTAAAAATGGGTAGCACACAGATAAATGTTACGAATATTTACTCTGTCATGAAACAGCAAATAAACTCAAGCTGTATGAGGTGATATTACAGATTTATAATCTTCAAAGTATGTTGTTTTAAAATTTGACCACCCTCTGATGTCAGAAGTGAAATATGAGTGGGTATCAACATCAAATACGTTTCATGGAGAGATGCACGTCACGCGGTGTAAAGGGAGATGAAAGACCCTTCTATGTTTTGCAAGCATGCTATTTCTGTATTATTTCCATTCTGAGAGAGAGATGTATTTTCTTTCAGCATTACTTATATTTTCATTTTCTCCTGCTTTTACGTTCCCAAATAAAGAGGAAATTGAGGATTTAGGTTCAGGTGGGAGTCCAGGCAAAATGCACGATTACCTTGCCGCATGCTTGGTGGTCCCTTGCAGCAGTGATGTGATAAACAGCAATCGGGATTTTGTCAGGTCTGCCCGGGTTTGGGAATGTTATTGGATATACCAGTTTCACAGCCTTGGAATTGTCACCCGCGTATGTTTTTGTCTGCCTTTAACAGTACAGCAGATATTTTGGACTGTCTGAGTTCACGCAGAGTTTTATACCTCCCCCTTGTAAATCCTTGGTATGGTGTACACAATGTAATCCAATATTAAAATAAAATAAAATCATATGAATAAGAGATTGTGGATTGTGTATTCCTAATGGAAGCCAGACATTCCTAATTTGTCTGCTACAGCATCAGGCAGTGGTGAGATTTTAGCGTCCTCAATTTTCTTTGTTCTAGCTTTCCTAAAAGCCTCTGACTTTCCCATGCATACACCGCTCATAAAACATACATGTAAAAATGGCAAAGGTAAGCATAGTGTTCATATGATTTCATGCAAATTCACAATACACAACTGTGAAGTGTGAATTTGCTCCCCTCAGAGATCCTCTATCTGGTCACAATTCTTGAAGTCAGAAAGACTTTTCAATGTAAAACCTCTGTGAAACCTACGCCTGCATTGCCTGGAGTATCTCACAGTTTGTAGCTAAAAATCACTTCCATCTTTACTTATCACTGGGGGAATGATAGCAAATATGTTATCTACTACTTTTGCCAGGGTCTAAGACAGTTGCTTTAACTCTTAAGGGAGATTGATTTACTTCTTAACAGCTAGATTTCGGTCAGAGGGTGGTTCCTTATTGTCCATGGTTTCTGTTGCTCAGAAATAAATCCTATTCTCCATTTGACAGCAGGATAAAGCAGGAGGAAGTTGGAGTTTCAGAAAATATTTTAATCATATTAAAAACAGGCTAAATCCTGCAGTACTTACCAAACCCCTACAGAGACAAAGTTCTCATTTAGCATTTTCGCCCAAATAAAAGATTTGCCTTGATTTTCCAGATTCTGACCCAGGTGAAGAATAGATCCTTTTTTCTCCATTAGCATAACAAAAATTATAATACCTGATTTACAGACAAGCAAGCAAACTCACCCCCCGCCTCCAACAAGCCCTGCAGATGGAGTGCCTGCTTTTGGAAACAACAAGGGTGCAACGTGCGTTGAAGGAACAAAGTCTGCAATTCTTACTGATTCAAATTGCCATTTTTCTGGCAAAGGATGGAGGTATACTCATTACTGATAAAGAATTACAGTACTTTCTGCATCCTTTAAGCAAACGGAGAGCCCTGGTTTGTTCAAATGTGCATATGTGCACTACATTAAAAGAAAATAATAATAAAAATTACCTGCAACTGTGCTCTTGAAATGTTGGCTTGATGGGATTCCTCCCAAAGAAATCGTAAGAACATTTAGTCCACCAAAGTCTTGCGTGGCATGGAGAATGTCTCGGCTATGAGTCTTGTCGACCGACAGGATAGTAGCAGACCCGTTCTTCTCGATGAGCACCGAATGCCATTGACCGTCCGCAGCGTACACTTCTGGGATATTTCTTTCCACTTTCCCAGCAATTCCAGCATCGGATACGTAATGTACTTTCCCACCTTTTATCTGATCAGAAAACAGTAAAATGCATAATTTTAAAAGGATACATGCATAACGAGTGTAATGCCTATTCAGTACAGCTACAGTAACACATGGCTTCGGTTGTAATAGGAAGCCTGGGTGTATTTTCCCCCCAGTAATTGTTTTGTACTAAAAATGCGTTATTTAGTACTAAAAATTTGGCTACAATTAAATTCATCATTACGTCTGTAGCAAACTTAGAGCTGCCATCCACTCATTCCCCAGCTAATCTTGTAAGGGAAAATCCTACTGAGAAGCCAGCAATAGGACATGCACATGACAAAACAGTTTGACTGGTAAAAGAACAATTCTTCCTCCTCCTTCAATGTAAGCACGGAAAATGCCTTGCAGACTAAACAGCTGTTGTCCTTGCCCCAAAAACTTGCATCTACTTTTCATTATGAGCCAGTAGGAATATATATGGCATGGTAGGACTTGAACAAGAGTCCCATTTCCTATCTCGTTTTGCTGCTAATTTGCATTTTGCAGAAGAAACCTTTCTGAAGGTTTTAAAACCTTTTTAGAAGCCTTTCTGAAGACTTGCAAAGTGCATGATTTTGTGTGAATTTTCTGCTTACTTGAGCAAACTGCTTTTAAACTTGTGAGCTGTTAGAAAAAAAAGGTACTATTAAATTCCATGAAAATTTTTTTGGTTTTTCCTCTAGGAATGACGCCTCGCAATTCTACCGAATCATGAGATGCAGGATTTCAACCTCTTATTAGCTCAATATTAAATGACCCCAAAATGAGATCAGCGCAAATTCTGATTTTAAGATATAGGAACTAAAAAAAACCCCCACACAACAGCTAAACCTGCCAGCTTCTTAAATATTGCGTAGGAGTTAGGTTCATCAGCTGACCTCCTCAGGGTATATAAACTTGTGTACAGCTCAAATAGGGCAGCTCCGCCACGTGTTGCAGGTTTCCTTCCATGCTCTCCACGTTTGGTCATGCATGTTAAATAAGACAACTATTTTTCCCTCCCGTGTTCCTCGCTGCAGCTCGGTTGGTCCGTGATCTGCAACACGAGCGTGCAGAACATGGACACGCGTGGTCCAGGAAAGGTCAAAGCCCCACGTTTGTTGAAAGCTCTCTAAGCCTCGCGTGCTTTGTTCCAGGAAAAATAACGTTCACCTGGGAAGAACTGTGAGGTGACACACCGGCTACAAGAATGCTGCTCTCGTTTCCAGAAACTGTTAAATGCTCTGGATTTACTTCTTTAGTGATGCAAGCTGAGGACTTTGTTCATACAGACCAGCTCTAATACAGTTGTAAGACCACGCTCATGTCTTAGCAGCAGCCTGAACTGAATGTATCTAGCACATATTCCATTTGGATCAAGAAATACAATGGTTAATATGTGCACGCACTTCATTTATAAATGCAATAATTTGGAGTATTTGAAAATGTATTGTTTGAGGGACTCTGATAAAGCTGCCCCTCAGAGGTGGGATGCTTTTGTCACCGGCAAACGCGGGTGACAGACATCTCAACTATCACACAGCCCAAAGAAAATCCCACGTTTGGAAATGCAGTCACACAGACTATTATAACATATTAAACACCATTTGCCACAATCAAAAGTATTTCTAAAAAGATTAACTGGGCCGAATACATACATATATTTATGTCTGTAACCTGCAATTGGTTTGTTAGCCTTATTTTGTATTTTATGCTCCATGAAAATACTGCCTTGTATTTTGGTCTTTATGTAAATGAAAATTAATATGCCATATCAGACAATATCCTCTAAGCTCATGGGAAGACTGAGCACAGAATCGTAAATTTAATTTCACATCAGAGAAGAATTGTAGAATTATTTACCTGTCAGCAACTGATATTTTCCATACTCATTTATGACTCTCTAGCTCTATTTCTGTTTCTTTAAAATTGCATGTGACTAATGCTAACAGACTCATAAATACTATACTAGTGGCATTTAGAAAAATAAAATTTCCAGAGACAAGACTGGTCCATGACTTCTTCAACCAGGAAAAAATAAGGAATGTTCTTCTCAGTTCCTTGAAGCACAACATATTTCTGAATTTGAAACAAATGCTGATGCTGACAATATTGAGTAACACCCATTTCTGGGTTTTATTTAAATAGCAGAGCAACTGATAAGTAGAACATAATGAAAAGAATGAACCACTAACGCAAACATACTCCTAACTACAAGGAAGGTTCAACTTTACTAACATTCTGAGTCTCCTTTACTGAACAAATTGCTTCTTATTTGTCTTAAATCTGAGCACTAGCCTTTAGAGATTTATAGCTCATTGGATGAGCTATCATTTAAATGAGTTATGTTCTGATTTATTCCTGCAACTCGACATGTGCATAGAATCACAGAACGGTTTGGGCTGGAAGGGACCTCAAAGCCCATCTAGTTCCACCCCCCTGCCATGGGCAGGGACACCCTCCACTAGCCCAGGTTGCCCAAAGCCCCATCCAACCTGGCCTTGGACACTGCCAGGGATCCAGGGGCATCCACAGCCTCTCTGGGCAACCTGTGCCAGTGCCTTACCACCCTAACATATGCATATGTTAGCTCATATAGGTAACATGTAATTTGCATTTTCTACCCATATAATTCATAGATCTCAGAGCTACAGTTATGCTAATTAACCTGATTTCAGATGAGACTTTCAGCTAAAACAAGGCAAGCAATTTCACCTTTAACCTGCTGTATTTACCCCATTACTTCTAATTGAATTAGTTGCAATGTGAATTATTTATAGGAAAAAAAGCAGTGACAAAGAGCTTTAGTAGTAAGGAATCTTCTACCCTCTTCCTTTTTGTGGGTTTTTGGGGGCGCATTTTCCATCTGAATTTGACCATTGTTTAATTTAATCTGCTAGGTTTTGTATCTTTCTGGGATTAAAGATCCCTTTATAGCATAAAGATCTCTCTTGGGTTCTTTGGGGGTAGTTTACATCCATCATTTAGCGAATCAGCTGCTCGCAATCTCAGTTGGTCTGATTTATTACAAAACCATTTAACTACAAGAGGAAAAATATGGAGGCATGGAAGTAGCCACAGGACTTGTAGCTTTTCCCTAGCAAAGTTTAATATTACAAAAATATATGACATGTTTTCTCTGAATGCTTCCACCACTAGTTGGTGCAACTTACCTTGTCATGGTGTGGTGGCTTGCGTGCCTGGTTGGGCCAGACTAAAATGTTGCACCCTGGCCCTCCATGTTGGGGTTTTTGTTTTGGGCTAACAACCCAATCATGTAAAAAACAAAATCTGTTACAGAAATTGCAACAACACTATCCCACCGGGTTTGGTGGCATAGTGTTGTTGCAGCCCTATGCTCCTCGAGGAGTAACAAGGACCAAACAACAACAAAATCTCTGAATGCTTACACTTTGGATAACAAGCATACTAAAAGTTATAAAATTGTCTGTTTAGAAAACTGAAGAAAGAGTTGGGAAGTCCCTAAAGCTCATCATCTGCACTGGGAGTGGACTGAGATGCCAGGGAGACCTACACATGAGTTGGCTTCACTGTCATCTTCAGCCACCACTGAGGGAAGTGCTCGTTGTGATACCTACTCTGGGTACGAGCAGCAGCGCAGAAGCCCTACTAAAGTTAAATTATTACAGTTTTATTAACTAGCATCATCCGGGAACTTTTCAGCGACAATCAGTACAGTGATGTTACCTCTCCTTCCTCAAACCGCTGCATCTGTTACTAGGCAAACCTCCGCTCTTTGCCCTTGCACAGCTGGCTCTGGGACTTGACACCCTCTGCTTGCTTGTATAACTTCACCAATATTAACAATAATAAGAGTGTTTGCATAAACACACCACTGGTGCTTTCAGCCAAGAAAGGCAACTCTCTTTTTCTTTTTGCTAATAACGCTTGTAGAGCTGACCTAGCAAATTCTAGGGAGAAGAAAGTATTATTTGGTTTCGTTTTGGGTTTTTTCTCTCTCCAGAACTCAAAATAATGAGAACTTATCTGCTAATATGACTGAGGCAGAAACTTCCTATCAAATGATGTGGTAAAAGCCTATGCCAGGGAAGTACCGCAGACTTGCTGCTTAAACACAGCTGGTATGTCAGGAAAGCTCTATACCTCTGACCAGGCAGGTGGAGAATATCCATGGGGCTCAAGCTTAGAAAGTGTGAATTTCTGTATGAGTTTCTTTAAAAGTCAGGGGAAAAAAAACCTTGGAAAGCCTTAGAGCAGTCAAGGAAACTTGGAGCTTACACCAACCCAATAAAGGGGCTTGCCAACATCACTGCTGTACTCATTTAGAGTTATGAGTAAATGGACTGAGTCATAGCCAGGAACTGAACCATCGCTTTCTCTTGAGAAAGGTAACTTCTGCTGCAATAAACTTGTTGGGGGAAAAAAAAAAAAACAAACCCAAACCAACAAACCAAACCCCCAAACTGTGTGGCATTTGAAGCATTAATTCAGATACGTATCTCAAAATAATTTCATATTGACACTGCTCTATGAGTAACCTCATGAATTCAAGTTATCCCTCACTTCCTAGTTTGATAAGCATGAGCCACACTAGTAGGAATTAATGAAAACTTTTTGGCAATTGTTTGCTGGGCTTAAGGAGGGTCTGGGTTCGAGGCCTGAAAAATCAGAACATAAAAGGCCAATAACAAAATGATTTGTTCTGTAGAGTGTAACTTACTGATGATAACAAATATGGCAATGAGTACTGTTCCTGTGGCCTTAAAACAGTCACTATTTGGAGTCTAGACAAAACTGATTAGATACAAAACCATCAAGATCTTCTGATACCTTGGCAAATAGCAAGGGAATTGTTGAGAAGATGAATGATACTGGAGCAGTGCCTAGCCTCAGTTAAAGACCTAATATTTTATAAAGGAAACAGCAAGAGTAATGGAAAAATGTGATTTTGATCACTATGCATGAGGCAGTCCAATCAAATCAAACTCGGCATTAGCTGTAATCTTACCTTCACGGTAGTGAAGTTGCTGCTTTCCTGGACGTGAACTAAAATGCCGTTCTCACTTCTTGTCCTGAACTTCACTTCCAAGCGGTCCGCGTTCGGGGGTCCCGGGCCGGCGCCTCGAGAGCCGTGTCTCATCATGTATTCTCGCTTCTTGTTTGGGCTCATGTGGTAGTCAAGTCGTCCTTTGCCTTCGAGCGCTAAGGCAGTGTCGGCAGTAATATCTGGGGGACAAGGACGGGGAAGTACTGAGTACGCAGCTCGTTACAGCCACAGCGATCCTCTGCCTAATAACAACCGTTCTCTTGCAGAGCAGAGATCAAGTTCAGAGCAGGTCAGGGGGGAGAGCAGGAATGAATGGCAATTTCAGCCCCTCTATTCTTTGGCTTCAACCAGAATGTGTGTTTGAGAGTGGGAGTGTGCTAGTAATTTACTGCTGCTATCAGTCAATAGTAAATTAAAACTCACTAGGGAACAAGTGAGGGAGTAGGGAAAAAAATTTGGCTCTCAGAACTGTAATTCCTTCCCAAGGATGTTACTGTTTCCATTACTGCAAGCAGGGTTTCATGATATATTGAACTCTAAGCTCTTCAGGGCAGAGATAATGACTTTCTATTTGTTATGGCATTAAAAAAAAAAATAAAAATTAGAGAGCATTGACTACCAAATGCTGTTAAAATTATGGCTAAATTCTTTTGTAAACGGGCGCAATAAAAGTATATAAATCAGCTAAACAATAATGGGACATGTAAGAAAACAAAGCCCAGTCATTATACTACAACTACACAGAAATAAATCACTTTGCTCTCCTAGACAATCCCGTATTGATTTACAGAGCCATCCGTATGTGAGTTAAGAACCCCAGAGTGTAAATGGCTTGCTTGCATTTACATTTACCATATTTTCTTGCATATAATCTCATGGTCATTTGACAAAAAGGCCAGAAGCCAGAAGCACATGCACACAATGTTTATGTGAAGGGAAGGGCTTTTTCTTACCCTCTTACCTCCCCATAGCAGACAAATCCCTCCTACGGGATAACTTTATTTTAATTACTGATTATACATTATTGGGAAGCAGTAGTTTTAAACGAGTGCAAGTTATCTGAAATGCGACATACAGACCAGAAAACATAATATATTTAACTTCTTGCTAGTTTTAGCTCATGAAAGGACAATAGCCCATTGTGGACTTTTCCTTCAAAATTATTTAAGAGGCAAGCATGCTGCTTGTTTTCATTATTTTATAAAATTCATTATCCCCTGCCCCTGAAAAGAAACTCTTAATGGCATTTGGTTAAACCACAGTTGGGTGTACATTCAAGAGGAAGACAGTAAAACGCCCTCCATACATTTTTCACAGTGCTTTCCCGTCAGTCCATCTTTGCAGTGACACTGCTGCCACGACCAGTGATCAACACAGGTGCCACCATGTTGGCAAGGGCTGGTTGTGCAAGCACCTTCTAGTCTGGGACACCTGAAATAAAACAGAAAAGTAGATGCTGAAGAATGTGCACACAAATAAGCGGAGAAAATGTGCTGGGAAGTGTCCTGTGTTTGAACAACACTCCATTTCTTCCCTGCAGCGATGCAAAAAATGGAGAGGCTCTTCTCCACAGACATTTCACTTTTCTAAACAGATCCCAATTTTCAGTGTCAAATGGTAACAGTCTTACGAAAGAGAAAAGAATTCAGACAGTGAAACTCCTATTATCTGCTACACAAGAGAAGAAGAAACTCTTTTAGGTGCTTTTCACACTGCAGACCTCCAGAAACTTCACATCACAACAAAGGGCACAAACTTGGGGGTTGAAAGAGGAAGGGTGAGCTAGCAAATTTGGACGAAAGATCAACATTATTGCTACAACTGTGACTGCAAACACTGAGATGGAAAAAACCCAATAGAATCAGATAGTTCATCATTTCTGAAAGTCTACTTGGAGGATATGAGGGAAATTCAGTGATACTTGAGAGGCAAAGTGATAGAACAGACATTGTGGATTAAAAAGAAATAAGAGGGAGTAGAGGGTTAGCAAACAGTATGAGTACAGTCAAACCCACATGGAATTTATAAAGAAACCCAATAACAGGGCTACTCTATTTCAGCCTGCAAAGCAACATTAATAATAATTGGCAATAGAAAGGTAATGATGTTGCTTTTTTGAAGCCTCTGTAATCTTTTCTGAACCTTTCATCCAAATTGACTCTCTTCCTACATTTTTCACACTTTACAATAAATTCTACAGTCATTTTTTTACAGGAAATATCTGACAGTGTCTGAATGGAATAGCCTCTGACTTTCACGATGGCTTCCTTTATTGTAAACACGGTCCATTCGATACCACATATAGCAGACGTACTGATCTAAGATTCCTTGAGCTGCCAAAGCCTGGCTGGGCTCCAGGGGACGTCCGTTGACTGCAAACTCCATTATACAGCCCACAAAATCATGGCTTTCCACCTGTCCTCTCCTTTGAAGGATGGGCTCTAGAGACCTGATGCCACCAACAGTAACTCGATTTGGTTGGACATCGAGAGTCCTATAAAAGAGTCAGAAAAATAATTTATCAGTATCAGACATTAACGCAGCAATGACAGCAAAGGAACTGTAACCATCATCTATGGTCTGTGGCTAAAATTCCCCTTCCAAAATTCAAATTTCACATTTAGAAGGGGAGACAGAAGGCCAGTAGCGCTTGAACTAACAGTTATAATGGGTATGACTCTAAATTCATACTCAGTTATTGCATGTCAAAATTTCTATTCACTTGACTGAGAAGCATGCTTGAAATCATAATGAATAAAGCTTTTTACTCAATTATCATTTAAATTGTACATGGTATTTAAATAGCTGGCAGATGGATTCATTATTTTACAAAGATATAACACCTTCACTAGTGGAGAAACCACGTGTGACAGGAAATATGATTGTGACTATTGTAAGAAATTAGTCAAAGTGATTTGGATTAAAGTTATGATCTCCAAAGAGGATCTAAAGATGCAACAGAAAAGCTTCTGAGTTATGGTAAACACAAGAAATAAAGTTTCTTCTCTTTACTGGCCAATGTTTAAGAAATGAAAACTGCAAAAGATGATATCTGGAAATTACTGAAAACGATGTCAAAGTAATTACTCCTAATATTTTTTTAAAAGAAAGCAGTAATCGGGTGATGTTATTTCTTACACCTTTATAAGAAATAAGAGGTGCAGTTCAAATAAACAAACAAACAAATACATGAATAAATACAAGGTCCTAAGCAAGCCCCAAACTAAACACTTGAGCAAAATGCAGGTGCTACTAGAGTAAATGTGAAAGTGGAGGAGGCTTTACTGAAGGTTTGTAGCACTAAATATTGTAGAACTTCAAATTGTCAAAGAGTAGTGCTGTATATTTAAGAGCCAGTTGATTTTAATTAATACATTTGTGTTCTACTAACTAAGATTTACAAGTTGACAGTAATCATAAGCATCTGATATTCTGATTTGTTAGCTCTTTCTAGATTATGATGTGAAATCTCATAGCATTAGGCAATAAGTCTTATCCCTGTTTGCACCACAGTGCAGACCACCCGTGCCCATACGTTTCTTGGGTGCCACCAGAGCTTGGGGACAGAGACGGAGCTGAGAATTGGGGATTTCTGAATAAACTCCTTGTCACGCAAAAACTCCAAGCAGAAATGTAGTAACTTGAGTTAGCAAGTAGCAGTGCATACATGCAGAAAATTTAATTTGTTGCTGCAAAGATGAGAGACAATGACACTTGGGAGCCTTGCCTTTGCACGCCTCTAAAGGAGTGCAGCTGAGGTATATATCTCCCTTCCTTGAGGCTGAGCATGTAATCGTTACTCCAAATCTCTCGGGCTTTAGAGGGTGATTTCTTTTTCATTTTACTTTTCATTTTACTCCAAAACCCGCCCCCCACAAAATGAAGATTTACCAGTCAGTAGAAACAGCAACATTGCTAACAGTGCAGTAGCCTGGCTCCTGATCTTCAGAGCAGGAATCCACTGTCAGTGATGCTGCCTGCAAAAGCCACACACACAAATAGGCTGAATATTACAAGGTTGTAGTCCCCAACCACGTTAAATATTTACGAATAAATATATTATATCAAAGACTCGGCTAGAACGGAGCACTTGTATGTTACTATGTCAGTCAGGATCGCAGGGTGCCTCAGCCACTGAGCAACTACACTCTGCATCAGCATAGGGAATACCAAGGTGTGGATGCTAACAGAGAACGAGTTAAACACAAAGTTTTCAGATTTGGATAGGGTTTCTTTCATGTTTGTTTGCTTTACTCCTCGAAACTGCAGTTATTTTGGCTCGTACCGTATCCTTGATCTGAAGAGAGAGCTGCTCCCTCCAACCACACACAAAGGGCATTCCTTCAGGGGTTTGACCGTGACATTAAACATACTGCTTGAACTCAATAAAAAGCACGTTACATAAGCTGGGAGTACAATCATTGAGATTACTAGTTAAAAATAATAACCAACCACTCAATAACACTCAAAGAGTAACCCAGTGGACCTGATTAAGGTAACCCTCAGGCTGATATGTCACGAGGGATGTTTGCCCCACGTTGATAATGGTGAAATGTGGATACCTACAGTGGGACCAAGCTGATGTTCAGAGAAATACCAGGCATCACCAGCACTTAGAGTGGTTTTCCTCTTTGTTATTATCTCCAAGCCATCGTGCCCCAGACAACGGGGTTGCCTCATTGCCCATCTCAGCAAATCATGGTACTTTTATTTGTGATCTCTAAAAGTTTAACCCAAGCTTTCACCAAAATCAAGAAGTAATTCCTGCTGATTTGAAAAGGAATTTTTATTTTATTCCTTATTTAGCCAAAAATTTTCCCCACAGCGATTTATTAATAACAGATGCGCTGTGGAAAAAAAAAAAAAAAAAAACCAAACAAAAAAAACCCAAACAAAAACCCTGAAGGATAGTTATTCCTTAAAACAAATTTTCAGAAAAATAAACATCATCTCCAAATTGTACATATCGGCTTCTCATGTTTCAACTAGATGTGTGGTACAGTTTTACGGCAAATTTAAATCAAATGTCACTTTTAAAAATGCCTTGGTTTATATTTTGATTTAGATTACTCTACAGGAGCTGAGCAAACAGCAATAGCTATCAGTATGTCATTACTCTACAACGGCTTTTTTGCTTCCTGCAACTAAGTTCACTAACAACGTCCTGTTGAAATCCCCATAGGTGTATTTCCAAACGCATACTGTGAGCTGATGCATTGTATTGAGCAAATAGATTCACAGCTCTTAGCCCTAAATCATGCCCTACGGCATGCCTAAATTGTTCAATTTGCTATTTTTAAGGAAAGCTTATCTTAAATTTCTTTCCATACATAATGAGCAAACTCCTTCTCCTGAGAAACTTCAGCCTGCAGTTCCAAAGCAGATTATAGCCCTGTATAAATGAAACAATTCATAGAAAGAATAAGCAGCCAGCCGGTCTGTACGCCATCACACGCATACATATTTCTCCTTTAGAATATCAACAACAAAAAATGAAATGAGTTTTTTGTTCTTAGCTCAATCAGCGTAATCTCCCTAACTTACATCGCTATGCGCTGTGAAAGCCAAGCTACAACCCCAGCTGAAGGGCTAGATATTTGAGAATATATTTTCCTTGGACCAGAGTTCATACAATTTATTTTCTAATGTTAGTCAAATGTTCCTGCTTGTTACTTAAGCATTACTCTACGGTTACCTTGCCGCATTATGAGACTTTCTATCCTGTCACTCTGCAATAGCTCAGGACTGACAACTTAATGATTTTACCAGTTTCCGATAAAATCCCACTGTGCTGTAGGAAATGACAGATTTGGAATCCTGAAGGGGGGCTATTTTATACAGTTTTGGACACCTGGGAGACATTTTTCCTGCAGCAGAAATATCTAACACAAAGGCGATTCTTTTCACCTAACTGTGTTTGTAAACATCTGATGTTACTGAGATGGTTTAAACATTTAAAAAAAAAAAAAAATCACACAAAGGTATAGGTTGTCTTAGTTTGCTTTCAGCCTGAAGCTTTCATAACTGAAATTTTCTGTAAATAGTCCTTTTAATGTTATCTCTTCTACAGTTTAGCCTTCTGGCGTATGTACAAGTAAAATGCCTTCCCGCTCTATTTTTTTCTTAAGTGTATTTCATTTATTTGTTGAAATTTTTAATGTGTGCTCCTACACTTAGCCATTTAAATTTTATTGATAGAAATATCACACTAATTTAGTTGCTAAAATGGGAACCTGGTGCCTTTCATGATTTAGATGCAACTTTGGGCTTTACCATGTGGAAGCTGTAATGCAAATTATTAAGTACATGATAGTAAGGTATGTTAAAACAACATCATTACTCAACATCAGAATTGTCCTTCATCTTATTTGGATACATAACTCCCACAAACACACACAAATTGGATTTGCAAATCCAGCTGAACACTAAGCCATCCCCCCTTCAATAAATGGAGAAATCAGGTCCTGCACTGTGCAACTGAAATGCAGTTCCAGGCTCATTCTCACTGAGAGAGAAGAAAAAAGCACCACTTAGGAAGGTCAGGAGACAACCCTGGACCTACAAAGAACCCCAGACCAGAAGTTCATACATCCCTCAGCTGCTCTTGGGACATTTGCGCCTATGGACATCTCACCCTGGACCTGAAGCTCTTCAGCAGGGTGCTCTGAACAGAGGAGCTTAAAAATAGGGAAGGGCTGTATCTCAGCAGCACTGCCTTCTGCAGCGCTTTGCGATGGGAAATCTCTCCAAGGACTCAGGGCGAGCCACACTGGGTAAACCAGTTTATTCTTTTATTCCCTACATCACTTCTGGCTTGAAATATATAAAACAAAATGTGGAGCCTAAACCATATATTATTCTTATACGACTTTAATTTCAAACATGGGAAGAATATGGGATTCCACGTATGCTGGCCATTTCTGCCTGAGAAGGGCAATAGTTACTGATTATGAATGGCAAATAGATTTGGTTTCATCTCTAACTCAAACACTGTGGAGTCAAAAAGCTTGGCTGGAACTCAAAGAGCATTTGGTTTATGTTCTGCTTTGGAAATATTATTAAAAAATGAGAGAGGAGGAATAGAAAACATTTACTGGGAAAAAAATGAAGGCAGGAGAGAGGTCAGAGTACCAGGCATATGGCAATCAGTTGTCCCAAGCCAGTTTTTGGCAGAATTCTTCCCCTCAAATGCTTTCTGGGGGACAAAAAGTAACTTCTCTCCTTTCCCCCCAGAAAACCCCTCTCAATGTAGCACCTTTGAACTTTTTACATGTATGCCACAGAAGAAAAACGGGCTTCCAGTCCGATGAGATTGGTAAAATCTCTGAACTAGCTCAAGGAGGTCAAGGATGCCCGGAATTTTAAGTTTGTCTGCTTCTATTTTCCAAATGTCGAGAAAAATTATTTTGAGGCTTTTTGTAGTTACTACAGTTAATTAGCCTTCCCTGATAATCATCCACATAATCTGCATCAGTTAATTAGCCTCATGTGTAGTAATTTATTGCGTTAATTATTCCTGGTTCTCGTTTTTCACATTCAGAGCACAGGGCATTGCACATGTTTTTTAAATTACTCTTTATCATCATCATACTAAATAAACCATTATAGGTCTTTGAGTCAGTTGGAATAAGACAGAAATGAGGGAGGTTTTTTCCAAAGTTGGAGGTTCTGCTATAGCAAATACAACGTTACTAATTTTACGTTCCTCTGAGTTCATGTGGAAGCCAAAATGACTTGGCTGAACTTATCTTAAATTCTCATTTTAGCATTTCTTACCATTCCAGCCCTCCGGGCAATAACTGTGTGAAATTGTCCATCAGACACCTTCTTAGCTGTGGTCAGCTTGTATGTGCCACTGCCAAGGTTGTAGGAGAATCTCAGCCTCTCCTCTGCTATTTCCAGGGCCAGAAATTCTGCCCGCTCTCCGGTTTGGTTATCGTAGTTATACAACATTAAGGCATTACTTTTTATAGTGGCAAACTTTATATAGATGTAATTATTGTTTGGATCCATACTGGGGAACTCCATATACGACAACTCTTCAAATCCGTAACTGTTCAGTTCACAGTGATTCCCAAAAACACCTGCAAAATGAAAAGGAAAATCTGGTATCAGTTTTTGGGGTTTTTTCCTCACTCTGCATTCTCCCAGAAACAAAGTATTGATGTTCTCTAGACATGGCTCTGATACACAGGCTCTTTAGGAAACCTCTAACGTATGATATAGAAAACTATGCAACTTGAATGTCAGAATCCTATTACCCACAGGTGGGTGCTGAAGCACATACATTTAAACTTAAAAATGGATCTGAATATTTTGGTGCATTCTACGTATTTCTTTGCAGATCTGTCACATAATTTCCCTTGAGTTGTTTTATTGCAGTGACAATTAGGAAAAAACTTAATTTATGAATATTAGTTACATTTACAATGAACTGTGACTATATAGGAAATGAATAAACTCTGAGGAAATGTAAAACAAAGGAAATAAAACAGAATAAAGAAGTTAATCCACGTGTTAGTAGAAAAGTGCATTCAGAGGTAGTTACAAGTCTGTATTGAGAATCATAATTTTCTGTGAGGGTTTTCAGCAGCCTTAAAACACTGTAGATGTTTTCTCAGGTTTATCTGGTTTTTGATTAATCTTTTGCATTTACTTTCATGCTTTTCTGCATGAACAATGACAATTCCGGATTAATCTGCATTCAGAACCAATCTTGCCGCAATTATATCATGATACCTTAAAATATCTGTGTTGTTTTGTGTCTTTATTGGGCTCATTCCACAAACCAAATTTGGGATAATTAAATTCTAATAATTACTAAACTATTTTGGCAGTACTATATGCCTCTCTGATTCTTGGAATAGTACTCTGGTTTTGGAACTCAGAACTTTCTTAATGTAGAATAAATTGAATAGCCAAGTACTGGTGTGGGCCAACAAAGCTGTTTTGATTTGGTCAGGTTCTTTATCACATCTACTGAATAGAAAAATGCCAATATCTAATGCTGTGCTCCTCACTTGCAGAACAATGTGGGTGCTCTCTAACTCTTGCTAACTCTTTTGACAAATTATGCAAATTTCTTAAACGAAAACCAAGCCCTCTCCACTCAGTATCATCCCAAAGTCCCATTTTCTAGTTTAACATTATGATTACCTCCTTGCACTTTGCAAGCGTGTAGGATGCCTGAATACTGATGTAATTTACAGTGGTCTTACTCTCCTACAAGTGTCTGTTATTAGGCAGGTGAGCAAGCACTGCTTTGAGCCCTCACTGTGCCCCCCCCAGCAGCCACAGTGACCCCCCACACTGCCACGTGCTTCCATCTCCCGCCGTGCTGGCCAAAATATCAGCTTCTTCTTGCAGCCAGGAAAAAACGGAGAGGACGAGGCCAGGAGATGACCAACACCATGGACTGGGATCCATATACATACCCATCGGTTTCATAGAGGTCAAAATAAATGAATAGGGAAAGGGAAGATCAAGCAGAGAGGAGAAGCGTACTCACCGAAGGGGCAGTGGCAGTAATACCCCTCCACCCCGCTTTGGCAAGATCCACCATTGAAACAGGGGTTGCACTCACAGTAATTGACAGTGGAGTCGCACGTTTTCCCTGCGAGTAGGGAAAAAGAAAAAAAAAAAAGCAATTTCCAGGTCAGAGTATTCAGGTCAGTAGGAAAGTCAGGTGGGTGTTTAGGTAACGAGCTTGTGAACCAATGGGGAAGGCATGGCCAACGGGGAGCCTGCCAGGGACCAGTTGCGGCTGTGGGATGGAGAGGAACCACAGACACGATGCTGCTGGGCTGCTCCCAGCCCTGACACGGGCATACTGCACAGCCTGGAGACACTCACTTCACTTTGTAATAATCTCATATAGGTATTGGTGTGGGTGGTTGGTTGGGTATTTTTTGGTTTGGTTATTTTTTTGGTTGCTTGGTTGTGGTTTTTTTTGTTTGGTTGGTTTTTTTATTAACTGGTGTCTGTAAAAGAGAGGTTATTAAAGGAGATGCTGAACTAAAACACAAAAAATCCCAAACATTTTTTTCCCCATGTACTCATTAGTGTGAAGGAGACACAGGCAGCCCTTGCTGGACCCTGTATGAACACGGCATGCCGAACACAGGCTGCTATTGTACATTATATGATTTTTTTCTTATTTTTCCTCATCAATTACAACCTCCTTCCTGACTCAGAGGGGGCTACAGTCCTCTGGAGCTAAAACAAGTTACCCTGACTATAGTCCTTTTCTAAGCAGAGATTGTCACATGTGGTAAATATTATTCACCAGAGAATAAACTGAAATCACATAACTCATTTCAACAAGGAAACGAACCAAGAGAGAAAGTCAAAATTTTAACAGATGCCGAATACTGACAAGGGGATTCTTTGTACAAAACTAAATTTTTCTTTGTATGGAAACATTTACTACAAAAGTATTGGTCTTCACTTCTAAGTTTTCAATTGCTTAGCTTTTATCAGTTTAGCAACACCTGCACTATATACCGCTCTTGGTACCTGCCTGCCTTCTGCCAGCAGCACCAGCCTTCCCTGCCTGCCCAGCAAAACGTTGGAAGAACCATCACGTTTGACCCTCGTCTTTCTCTGCAAAAACTGGCAAAATCAGCCACGCTCTTCCAGACCTCTCCTTCAACTTCATCTGCACCAGGATATATACACGTAACAAAGGCTAAGACTGTCTTAATGCTTCTTATTGCACTGCTAATGAACTATTTTATTCCTCACACCATATAAATACTATATATATATGTCACCTACATCTTATAATTCTTACATCTCACACGCCAGCAGTGCACAATATGCAGTCCTTAGGGACTGCTGGTCACTAAAACTGCAGAAAATCAGGACTGTGCTATATTAACTCTGCTTTTTTCAGGATTTCACAACTTCAGTCACCTAATTAAGAAAACCCCATTTTTTTCCCCCCTCTACTTTTCTGTTTAACCTAAAGAAATTTGCAGGCAGTTCTTCCGTGTGAGCAGAAGTCCTCCATGTGCGACTGCAAGCAGGATGGAAATGGAGTGCTGGAGGATTCCTGTGGTTAATACGTAACTTGTAGATTCACCATAAATCCAGGAAACATTTCCAGTGTCTGAATCTAATTATGCTTTGGGGGTATTTATTTATATTTTATTCTCTAATGGGCATGACTGAAGGATGAGCTAACTTTATGTTAGATTTTGCTGTTTTCTTTATGTCAAAAATATGGTACACAGTACAGATCTTTTGACTTACCGAGGAGAACATGTAGCAAGAGTGAGGCAGGGATGCTTAAAATAGCTAAATAATGTTTCTTAGTTTTCACAAAACTCAAGTGTAGCTAATAAGGCTTACTCAGGTTTTTGCAATTCAATCTAACTAACTAGTCTTCTCTTTCTCAGCTAACATTAAAGCTGGCATATCTGCTGAGTCAGCAACAGAATATGGATGTTTATTTTAGCTACACATATTTTAACCAGCGAATAACAACATCTTCTTCATATTTAACAATTGTTTGAGTAATTCATGAAACTAATAAAAGTGTGTTTGCATTTATTCCAACTATTTTGACACAGGAGAAGACAAATACTATGATTTAACAATTCATCAGAGCTATTAAAACTAATATTTATTTAAAATGAAGAAGAAATTTTTTGCCATTCACTGAAGTGCTAAAGACCTGGGAAAAATATGTCTATTTACATTTGGAATAAAGATCCAACAAAAGATGTCTATGAAGCTTATTTTTCCTCTTAAAATGCATGTTAAGCATGCATACTCTAGAAAGCAAGAGTCCTTCAGCCAGATATCAGAAGGATTAAAGTATAACTTGAGAATACTATTCTATTTTATCATTGTGGCTGTTCTGTATAAGGATTTAAAATAAATTACTTCGATAAAACAAGATCATCAGAAAAACGCGGTAAACGGATGCTAAGAGTTAGAAACCGATAAATAAAGAAGTGGGTAAACAGTATAATATTATGTCATGAAAAAAGAACAGAAACTTATCTTTATGTAGTATATAACTAATTTTCAATAAAAAATGCTGGCATAACTACTTAAAACTCTTAAAGACATCCTTTTTTTTTTTCTGCTTTAAGATGATTTTTACTTATACTTTTTCTTTCTTCTAAAAGATTCCAACTCTTCTGAATTTCTTCTCCTATGTGTATCCCTCCACGCAACCTTACCTACAAATGATCTTACATTAGCTTCTTCTGAAGACAGTTGCTGCTACAAGGCTTCATTCCCTCTTTTCTGCAGGATACTGAACTTCATCAATTCATCCAAATTTCCTGCTACCTTCAGACCTTTGGTCAGTCTCTCCTTAGACTCCTCTGAGACAGAAACTCTCGTGCATTCCTCATCCACCCTCTAAGGAAAGGTCTCCGTATTTCAAGCTATTATTGACAGCCTGCATTGGCTACTCTGCCGAAATCCGGAGAGGTTCTATTAACTCCTGGTTTACGGATGGTCCACCAGTGTTCAGACTGCACCTTCTTACTTTTCTCTTTTCATCTAAGCCATGTTCCTCCTGTGCTCCTACTTTTTCCCCTCTGCTGTTATTGCCCAGATTTGATCGGCAGAAGCGGATGGAAAAAGTTAGGCTGGAGGGACCTTTGGAGGTCATGATGTCCAACCCCCATTCAAAGCAAGGCAACCTTCAAAGTTAGATCCGGCTGCTCAGGGCTTTTCCCAGCAGGGTTTTTCTCTTGTTTGTCTTTTCTTCACTGCGGAGATTCCTCCAGATATGTTGCTGTGATACCAGTTACATTGTTCTTGGTCCTGCAACTTCTACTAAACTTTGACTTTTTTATTTTAAACCCTTATTCTTCCAGCAAGTAGAGCCATCCAAGATGGCAGCAGGTTGTCCTACCATGCAGCCTAAAAAAACATTGGTTTTGCTGTTCTGCCTAAGATACTATTCTTATATTTAGATTTATTTTTTGTGCAGAGAAAAAAAAAGGAAAAAAAGAGTTTTAGAGAGGACTTTTTCTTGAATAGAGAATTTGCACAAGTACCAGGTACTTCGAAATTCTCTCTTGCACAGATAAAACAAATCATTCAAGGAACTTACTGGATTGAAGAGGATAAGAAACTGTTTGCCACTACACATAAAACCATCCTCACCTGAGCCCAAGTGCTCAGTTTCACTGCTTTCCAGAAAGATAATGCCAATGATTTTAACCTCACAAAACTAGAGTAGTTTTGATTTTCAGAGGTCATTTTCCACAATGGTCTGCTGAACTAAGGTTTACAACATGAATTTAAGAGGAATGTTCTGATAGACCTTTACCCCACTTAAGTAATGTCCCTCAAAGAACGATGAGACGAATGCGTTTTCATGGCATAAGCAAGTCAATTTTCCGGAAGCATTTTCACACATTCAGACTACTATGCACATCTCAGCTGGGGAATAATTTTATTTGGACAGCATAAAGAATTAGTGTTTGATTAGTGTTTCAGGGTATCAAATCCAGCAAGGGGAATGAAACCCCTCAACCAATGTTTTGAGAACCAAGAAGATCTCAAACCAGAGCCGTCCCCGGTAACACTGCAGTTCAGGTGAACATTGCAGTTAGTTGAGTTTCTAGATCTCATCTCAGCTAAAATACCAAAAGATTCAGGGTACTCATTTTTTGTGGCAGAAAGACCTTTCTCTGAAGACCATGAAAATAAGGATAATGCTGGATAATTGATAACAGACAGCTTTTGGCACTTATCATTCATCACTGCAAGCTGATGATATCACATGCAGGGGCTTATGCAAAAAATCTAACTTCCGGAGAATTATTTTTTTTAATTGAAAAATGTAACAGGAACAGACACCAGCTGAATGCTCTTGGGTTAGATTTCAGCTGATTTGAGAGTTTTACTTTTTGTGGTTCTCTGTGTCCATCTTTTAAAGTGGTTGTTCTACTATTTTAATCTTGCATTTGAAACAGTTTCACAAACCTACATTCCTTCATCTTAATGAGTCCTGGAAAACAGCAAATAAAGGGTTCAAAGGAAGGGCAGACAACTACTGTAAATCACAAAGTATATTCCCTCCAGAAAGTGATTATTTTAAAAACAAAACCTGATCATCATTAAGAGATGTAATTATAACAGATTGTTTAAACCCTAATGTTGCCCTGAGGTAATCAGGCTTTATAATCCTATTCAGTAAAAAGAACGACATTACCTTTCCAGTATGATGAAGTGAAATGCAGCTGACAAAACATAATAAATCAAGGAAAAGTAAGACTCTCAGTTTTCAGGTAGGCCATTATAGAGGTCTACAGCTCATGTACTCTAATTTACGGTGAACGGAGAGTCTGTCTCAGAAAATACTAATTTCTACTTGTATGCAGTACCGTGTAAATATTAGTTTTTTACCAAGCATGCAAATTCAATTATGAGACTGTATTTTCATTCCAAGAGAAGCAGCAAAGCTATGTATATGGTAAACTGAATTAGAAATCCACTATTTTGGATAGTTTTTTTTTTTTTTTTTTTTTCCTGAGGCACTCAAGGTTTATATTCATAAAGAAACAGTTTCAGGCTTTATTTTTATATTCACTGTGGCTATCTTTAATCATATATGAATCAGGATTAAACGCCCAAGCAGTTGTGTTCTCTTTCTGTTGGCACTAAAATAATGACATAATAGTCTCTATGTCAAGCATTCTCAAACAATCCATATTCTGACATTTGTTTGCAGAACCTATTGAATATGAAATTTGCAGAATTTCAAATGTGCTTTTGCAGACATAAAATGCCTAAATATATTGAATATTAATGGTGATCTTATCTAATAAGCTCTGCTGATATTCAACTCTGAAGATATTTTGGGTTTTAATTACATACTTCAGTGCCATTTGTTTTCTGTCTTGATCAATTAATCTCCAGACACTTAAATAATTCTTGATTCTACCATGGCCATCCGATGTAAAAAGATCTGACTCCCAAATAGAAATGTCTGCCTCAGTGGCAGTCTATTTTAAAGTTATTTGTGTTGACAAGGAGTTTAAGAAAGCTCATATCAGATGCCACATTTAATTCATAACGCGAAAGAAATCCAACACTTCGAACTGTAAGTGTCTCTCATCACATTTTCTTAGTTAAAACGTTCTTTTTTTTTTGAGCTTGTCACATCTAGAGCTTTATTTTTAGCTGACATAAGGGTTGAACATTAAGATACACGCTTTAATACCAGAAAAAATTAGCTGGACGTTTCTTTAATGTTGCAAATTATAGGCTAGAGGCATATGCTACAGTGTGCTGCTAGAGTTAATGAAGTATTTTGCTTCATTGCAACAGCAAACATATGCCCATGTAATCTCTGGCGCTAACGGCCTACAGAGTTACAGGGGATAGGTGCCCTCGACCTATTTTGCCATGCTGTTGGCAAAATAATTTGATGTACTAACACAACATGAAATAAAATCCTGGACTGCTAACTTAATTAGAACTGCTTGTCAATTAATAATAATTGCTGCTGACTTAAGGCTGAGTAGTACATTTGTGAGGTTCGCAAAAGATCCCATCAGTGTCCTTTGTGTCAACAGATCTTTCACACTGCATATGTATCCACTCCTGTAGCTGTGCTTCAAACGGAAGTTAAACCTTTATTTTGAAATTTATTAACCTTCTCCTTTGGAACAAAGTGTATCACATCTCCTCTACTAATNAAAAAAAAAAAGAATAATGATCACTCCACTGATTGCAAATGAGTTTTGGTGGCAGTGGTTGCAAGCCCAAGTTCCCACACCAGAATGAGCACGGCTGTGCCAACCTGGGTGCCCCAGGGCGTCTGCGACACAGAAATACTCCTTCCACAAGGTAATGAAAGCCTTACCTAATCTTCTCTGGTTAGATGTTTTTATGATGTCTGCAAAAAGCAGCCATAAGCAACGGTTAAAGTGGATCTGACCTTAAATATCAGACTCATGACAGAAGCAAACATCAGCCTGCTTTTCTAGGGATAAAATGCTGCTATGTTTGAACGTGTAATAAATATTAGAAAGAAAATACTCAGAAGAGGTAGGAACGTGGCAGAGATTTCTGTCGTTAATGAAAAAATAAATGAAAAAGGGACAAAATACAGAACAGACACGCTTGATCATTTTGCCTGAATTCTGTTTTTTCCCATATCCTTCATCTGTTTTCTGTCTTGTATGACTGTAAGCAATTTGGGGCAGAGGCTGATTTTCTTGCTTGGCACACTCCTAGCAGACTTGAAATGCTACCACAATATGCATAACAATAACAAGAACAGAAAAATCATACTGAAGTGCTGGAAATGGTTTCTACATATTTAATAAATTAAAATAGCTCTTCTAAAAATCCGTCTGTTCTAATGCAAATCAGGTAAGTGAGATTTGCCTGAGGACAGAGCTAAAATAAAATAATACTGTGGGCACCTGGTCTTCCGAGCTTTCGTAACTACAAATACCTCATTCTGCGTGACCTCTTCACCTAGTGGAGATTCTCACATTCAGACAATCTTGTGCTAAAAAGGCACGTTTCTGCCCTCTTTCCATCTCTTCTGGACTGTAAGATACAGAGAAGTAAAAGCGTACCTGTATACCCAGTTTTACAAACGCAGTTGAAGCTTCCGGGGAAGTTCTGGCAGGCGGCACCGTTTTTGCAGGGGTTGGAAAGGCACTCGTTGACGTCCCTCTCGCAGGCCATGCCAGTGAAGCCCTCCGGGCAACTGCACGAGAAGCCCCCCACCAAGTTGTGGCAAGTCCCGTCGTTGTGGCAGGGGGAAGGGAGGCATTCGTCGATGTCTGTCTCGCACAGACTCCCCTCGTACCCCGGCATGCACCTACACACGAAGGGCCGGAGGGGCTCGTTGGCCACGATGATGACTGGGATGCTCTCATGGCTCTTCAGAGCTGGGCTCACCGCCAACCTCCTCAGGCAGCTCCCTCCATTCTGGCAGGGGCTCTGCAGGCACCAGTCATGGTCCACAGCCTCAATCCGCACCCCGCTCTGGCGGAAGAGGACGTCTTTGATGCTCTCGAAGAAGGTGGCCACGCCGCTGGGGTTCACATACTGGTTGTTGCCACGTTTGATGGCTGCCATTAGGAAGGTGTGGTTGCTCTCCTCGTACAGCCCGTAGAGCTGGACGGCGGTGCCCAGACCAGTCAGCTGGGAGCTGGCGATGCGCAAGAAGTGAAGATAGTGATTCGTCAGGAAATCCCGCACGCTGTGGGCGCTCAGACGGAGGAGGATGCTGTTGTCAATGGTGGCATTCCCGAAGCCTGCGAAGAAAATCCGGACGCTGCTGGTGACGGCACCGTGCAACCCATCGTTGCTGAGGACAGCCAGGTCAAACGTGCCATCCGTGGACCTCGCCTGTGAGAGCAGCTCACAGGTGCCCCCAGGAATGCTGAAGAGGCTGGTGACTCCTGATGTGAGGGAGCACTGGAAGCTGTCTAGTTCATCTGGATCCTGTGGCTTTACATTGCCCAAAATTCCACCTGGGAAGAGGTTGCCATAATAGTGAACAAAGATTTCTACCGTTCTGGGCTGAGATGGATTGTCGTTTTGGTCTATTACCTTGATCTGCACAGTTCCTGTGGAAGACATCTGAGGAACGCCAGAGTCTCTTGTAATCACTGACAGGTAGAAATCGCTGATTTGCTCCCTGTCGATCTCTCTTGTTGTTGTCAGCACGCCAGCGGTGCTAAGGCTGAAGTAGCTGGTTGCGGGGCCAGTGCTGAGCAAGTAATACGTAAAGGGACCTTGGTTTGGAGGGAGATCAGGATCTGATGATTGAAGTGTCATCACAAGAGTTCCTGCACGATTATTCTCCATGACTTCTCCTTGGCTGGTGGACAAGGTTGGGCCGTTGTCATTGATATCTTCCAAAGTTACCAATAAAGAGGCACTTCCTGTAGCTGATGGTGTACCCGAATCGATGGCCAGCATAGACAGGTTGTACACAGGCAACGTTTCTCGGTCCAGCTCTGCAGTGACCGTCACCTGTCCTGTCTGCGGGTTGATGGAAAAGGCGCTGTTGTTGTTGCCAGACCCAATGAAATAGGAAAACCTGCTCCAGCTAGGGACAGAATCTGAGTCAAAGGCACTCACGAATGTGACATGGGTGCCTGGAGGAACACCCTCGCTGATTCGTACATTGTAGGTTCCCAGGGTAAAAACGGGAGGATCGTTGGCATCCAGTATAGTGATATTAACAGTTACTTCATCTATATCTGCACCACGAATGCTCCCAAAATTTTTTGCGAGGACTTTCAAAGAGATTCGTTCTTCCTTTTCTCTGTCAAGAGGCCCTGAAACATAGATCTGGCCACTTTTCTCATCTATCTGGAAGCCTTTCTTTCTGCTGTTGCCAAAGATAAGGTAGTGGACTTCTCCATCAGTTCCCATATCACGATCACTTGCAAAAACTTCACCTACAACAGTACCTTTGAAGGCTGCCTCAGACACCTCAAAATAATAAAGCTTGGACACAAAACGGGGCACGTATTCATTTGTCCCTTCTAACTGGATGTTGACACTAGCAAAGCTGCACCTCTCTTCATCTGGAACATTAAAAGCCTTTACCGTTAAATGGTAACTTTGCTTTGTTTCATAATCTAAAAATCCCTGGGTGGTAATCGTTCCTGTGTTGGGGTCAATGACAAAGAGGTCACTATCCGAGGACTGAATAGCATATGCAATCACAGCGTTAGGTCCAGAGTCAGCATCAGTGGCATTTAAACGAATAACAGTTGTTCCACTGGGGGCATTTTCTAACACGTTGGGAAAGTAGTCCTCAGGGCTGAATGCCGGAGAATTATCATTCACATCAATGACATTAACAGTGACACTGCAGTAGCCTGTTCTGGACACCCATCCTCCATCCGTGGCGGTAACAACTAGCTCATGCTTTTGGCGTGACTCAAAATCAAGTGGTTTTGCTAGTGTCAGTGTACCAGTAGTTGTATTAATAGCAAAGATGCCAGCCTCATTTCCAGAGGAAATATTATATCTGATTAATCCGTTCATAGCAGCATCTCTGTCTCGGGCTGAAACCGTCCTGACCACTGCTCCAACAGAGTGACTTTCTGGGATAGTAACGCTCATACGGCTTTGAGAAAACTCGGGTGTATGGTAATTTTCCTCTGTTACTACTATTTCAACAGCTACCTCAGATGAGAGCGGAGGATTACCTTTATCCTTTGCTTTCACTTTAAACAGAAAGTTTTTGTTCAAATCAGCCATTAGTGAAGATGACACAGAAATCCAGCCTGTACTCCTGTCCAGTCTGAATTTATTAGTTTTGCTTTCATCGGACATAAAGTACTCCACTTCGGAATTCAAGCCAAAGTCTTTGTCATCCACTGCAGTAACTTTAATTAAGTTTGTGCCAACCCTCACGTTCTTAGTAACAGGAGTAAAATATTTACGAGCGAGGAACAGTGGTGCATTGTCATTGCTGTCTACTATGTTAATGGTGACGGTTGTCTCGCTCATTAATGGAGGACTGCCTCGGTCTGAAGAAGTAACGATGAAGCTATGCCTGTTAATGTTGACATTGCTTGAACCGCTGGAGTTTTGGTACCTTAAATACTGCTTGTTAAAAATTTCCCCCGTGGTTGCATTAATCCGGAAGAACTCGGACTGGGATTTTATGAAATAGAAGACTTGGCCATTCGAACCTTCATCGGGATCGGTGGCTGATACCTGGGTGACCTTCAACCCGATCCCAGGAAGCTCAGGACATTCCAGGTAATAGGATGGCTTTGTAAATCGTGGCGCATTGTCATTGATGTCCATGACAAATATGGTGACATCTGTGCTCACCGTCCACCCGGAGTCATGCGCAGAGACTCTGATTCTGTAGCGGTCTGTGTCCTCCCTGTTTAGCGGTCTGCTGATGGTGATGTCCCCGGTGCTGGGATTTATGGTAAATGGGAGACTCGTATCCCTTATGGAGTACCTGCTGACTGCATTCACCCCAATGTCTTCATCTGATGTTGTGACTCGGGTTACCGTAAAACCCAGAGGTGCATTTTCAGGCACAGATGCACTGAATATCTGGGAAAACCTCGGAGCATTGTCATTTTCATCTAAAATATTAATGATAACTTTGACGGTCGTGCTCTGGAGTGGGGTGCCTTTATCTGAAGCTTTTATGGTTAGTGTGTATTGAGACAATTTCTCCCTGTCCAAAGGCCTGACACTTCTGATTTCACCAGTGGCTCGATTGATACTGAAACTATTTTCCGTATTACCCTCAATTATTTCATAATTTAGCTGTCCATTTAGACCACTGTCCCTGTCGACAGCAGCCACCGTCAGTATCTTCCGTGGGGAGAGGTTCTCCACTATTTCTGCAACGAATGGATCTTGCTCAAACTCTGGCGCGTTATCATTGACGTCTATCACTGTTACTTCCAGTTTCTTATATGAGGAAAAGGGAGGAAAGCCCGTATCTCTTGCCTCGATCCAAACCACATATTTCTGTATGGCCTCAAAATCTAAAGCCTGTCCAACAGAAAGCTGTCCTGTCACCTGGTCAACCAGGAAGGTGCTGCCCAGATTGCCACTGGCAATATAGTAAGACAAAGAGCCTCCTCTGGCTGAAGATCCGGAGACAGTGGTGACAAGTGTACCAACTGCCTGGTTTTCAGGAAACGTGAAGGTCTCCTGATCCGCCTGAACACGAGGAAATTCTGCTCTGTTCACAAACCTCACGGTGACAGTTGTAGAGTCTGTCTTGGGGTACCGGCCACCGTCCCTCACGTGAACTGAAATGGTGACTTCAGACTCTCCTGCCAGCGGGTTCGCAGCCAGTATTGCCCCTCTCGCTGGATCGATGTGGAATTTCTCGGAGTTTTTCCCCACGAGGGAATAATGGAGCTCCGCATTGGAACCAGCATCTGCATCGGTGACAGTCACAGCAAACACGAACGAGCCTGAAATGGAGAACAAAAGTTAGGGCAGGTCTTTAATGAATGCACTGATTGCGGGAAGCGTGATGACAGCTTTTCACTTCAAAGCGTGTCCTGGAGCAGTATGCTCTTCCTTACACTACTCTGAAAATGAACTGCTCTTTTCACCAGATGATAAGTTCAACAAAAGGTAGGTGAGTTTGTGAGCCCGCAAGACAGGCACACAGCCAAAAAACGTAGATTTGAAAAGTAGGTGACTGCATTCAGAGAAATGCACGTACAGATGTCAATGGCTGCACATACATCTGCACTGGAAAATGGACCTGCAACTCTTTGGAACTCTAGCATCTCATTTCTAGAACATTCACATTATGAAAGCCATAAATCTAATAAGATTGAATGTTATGTTGATTGTTTTTTTAATTACCCATAGTTTATTTATCCATGGAAAAAAACCAAACAAAAAACAACCCTGGACTTCAACAACTATTAAGGTTACATAAGTGAACAGGCAGCACCCAGGGACATTTACCCTACACACCCACCTTCCCTTGCAGCCCCTTTTCTTCCTATTCCCCAGATGCTGCTCCTTTGTCATCATAGAATCATGAAATGGTTTGGGTTGGAAGGAACCTTACAGATCACCTAGTTCCAACCCCTTGCCATGGGCAGGGATACCCTCCACTAGCCCAGGTTGCCCAAAGCCCCATCCAACCTGGCCTTGGACACTGCCAGGGATCCAGGGGCATCCACAGCTTCTCTGGGTAACCTGTGCCAGGGCCTCACCACCCTCACAGGGAAGAATTTCTTCCTAATATCTAATCTAAATCTGCCTTCCTTCAGCTTAAGGCCATCACCCCTTGTCCTATCACTCCATGCCCCTGTAAACAGTGCCTCACCAGCCTTCTTGTAGGCTCTTCAGGTACTGGAAGGCTGCTATAGGGTCTCCCCGGAGCCTTCTCTTCTCCAGGCTGAACCACCCCAACTCTCTCAGCCTATCAAAATAGGAGGGCTCCAGCCCTCTCATCATCTTTGTGGCCTCCTCTGGACTTGCTCCAACCCCAATAGATGCTTGCTTCTGATTTTGTGAGAGTGTTCTGAGGACAGTAACCAACAGGACTGCATTTTTAAAAGCATGCTGGTCCTTTGAGATAGCGGTAAAATCACATGGAAATACAAAACTGTAGCATGCTAGTGCAATAACATGAATATATTCTGTTTCAGGTCTTTGGAATTTATGCTTCACAATGAGTTCGACTATCCAGGCACCATTTGCATTAACTTCTATATTTGCAAGGAGAATCCAGGGTGTTCTTTTGCAGTGGAGTTTACAGATCTAATGCAGGGCATGTCCTTCAAATTTGACACTGTCCAACCAATTTGCAGAACACTCTGCTGATGTTTTACTGGTACTGGAATTTAGAAAAATACCCACTCCTGTATAAAAATCATGTTGTTTTCAACCTCTGAAGGCAAAATCATTTACAGGCACGAATGACTTTGACAGTGTCCCCTTAAAACTATACTTCATGTCACTATTTATCATGTGCAATGATTTGTACTCCAGAGGGAAGAATATTTAGACAAGAACAGTATTCAAATCCTTGTGAGAACTGGGACAGGAAAAAAATTAAGCTTTTTGCTTCAGTTAAGCAAATTATATTATTAATTATTATTATTACTAGTTCCCTCTTAAGAATAACAAGGAAATTAAGCCTTTTCTTTCAAAATGTACACTAGATATACTGTGATTGGAATAAAAGCAAAATTCTTGATCAAGTTGTGAGGGTTTTTTCTTTTTTCTTTTTTTTTTGAAAAACTATTTCAGACGTTATATTGGACTGCAATAAAGTCGTGGAGGTTTGTGGTTTCAGGGTTTTTTGTTGGTTTTTTGTTGGTTTTTTGTTGGTTTTTGTTTTTTGGGGTTTTTTTGTTGTTTTTTTTTAAGGGATGTCATGCCTGCTAGTAGCATCATTGTGAGCAGTCTTTCAAAATAATGTGAAAAGATATTAACATTTCCCTTCAAATGAAAGTGAACTATCAATTCAGGAAGTTGCAAATAAAAAAGTGCATGCATCCCTATGTTTTTTCTAAGTTAAAAACAGAATAAACATAGCTTAGGCTTTCTATATGTTTCTAGTTATAACAGATTACATACAAAAAGCATCCAAAAAGATACTGCCAGAAAAGATCAGTTAAACCTATGTGCACTCCTCATAAACCCATTTAAAGAAACACCCCCAAAAGAACCACACAAAGGCACTGTGCCCTAGTCAGAATACTCAAAGATTCACCCGTGCAATAATAAAATAATTTCACAATGGTGTTCTGGAAACAGGGAAGAAATGTAAACAAATTCATTCTTCCATAAAAAGGAGAAGTATTTGCAATTGTTTAAAAATTAGAGAGAAAACCCAAGACATGGAAATAAGCCCCTTTTTTTTTGTTCTTTTAAAGGAAAATTTGTTTTGTAAACCATTTGTCTTGGAATCCTCTCTGTAGGCATCACATATCCATGTAAGTGTGTGCATGTGAAAACACACAGCGTCGCTGACTTCCACAGCCAACCACTCTGACTGCAGTTTGGTGAATCTGTGGTAATACAGTGACCATGTTATAAAATCCTTTTATTGTTTTGAGGTAGTAGAGGTCCCAGCATTAGCCCATTTTAAATCTTGGGGGAAAAAAAAAAAATCTCAGAATAGCAGAATCTTTCAGTAAATTCTCTCCATCCTTATGCAAATACACACATTCTCCTTTCCCTTTGCAATGCCAGTTCTGCAAATAGAACACATTAGTATTTTAGACTTACCCATTTCTAATGTATTTATTTATCAGGCTTGTTTAAACATAAACTGAATCAGAAATTAATTCCTGCATTGAGTGAAGTCACTTCAGTTTGGGTGTAGGTTACACAAAAGGGAGGTTTCTGCTTGGCTTTACTTTTATTTTATTTTACTTCACCACTTGGCTCAAGGAAAGGCAATATAATTAACATCTGATATAGGTACAGCCTTTTTGGAAAAGGTTGACAAAATCCTCTTTAAGAATTGCTCAGGGTGGAAAAAGAACATCTACATGCAGGAGAAGACTTTCAGAGGAAAAAAGAGGCCATTGCCTTCCTAACCTTGGCAAAGTAATTAAATCACTTGTTTGAGTGGGTGCTCATTTACACTATGTCTTCTTTACATAACTGCAAGAAAATAATTGAATTTGGATGGAAGGAACAAAGTAAAAAAAATTGCTAAATTGCGAGTGATATACTGAGCCTTGCTGCTATTCATTCCCATGCAACACAAAGATAACAAAACCTGGAAAATAGCTGCAGAGGAACGCCTCAGAAACATTTCTCGTGGCACAGCTTTGCATTTGGTAAGACGTTTATGCAATGTGAAGTATCCCAAGCACTGCCACTGATCAGGTTACCTGAAGTGGTAGGCGATGGGACATGGGTGACGTAGGGATGGTGTTGAAATTTGGGTGGGTTGTCATTCACATCAGCGACGGAGACGAGCACACTGGTGGAACTGGAGAGAGCCCTGGGGAAGCCCCCGTCACTGGCCACCACCACCAAAGTGTAGTTCTCCCTCGCCTCTCGATCGAGGAGAGCGCTGGTGATGATTTGCCCTGTTGATGGGTTGATTGTGAACTGCGAATTGCCACCGGTAAGCCTGTAGCTGTTTGAAAGAAAAAAAAGCAAGGAAGAAAAATTTGATTACTATTTCATAAGGCAGCCTGCTGCCTTAAGATAATGACAATTTTCTAAACTCTTCAGACCACCATGCTGATGGGTATCAACACACAGATCTTCTTCTAACTGTCTATCTGTCTTCACTTTTTTCCCTTACATATTTTAAGACCTGTCATAAATTACATTTCTGAGGATTTCCAAGCATAGTTGCTTAACACCGATTGATTTCTAATAAATGAGGAGCAGACTGAGCCTTTGTACATTTGGAGATACAGTCAGACGTACTCTCAAACTTGCCTACTGGAGGCATCCTCTAAGTACTCATTTCCCTGGGCTAATGCATTAAGTGTTATTCCAAAAGGCTGACATACCTCTTAACTGAATCTGCAGAATATAACTAGAAAAAAATACTATTTTCTGAAATAAAAGGATGCCAATTTTACAAAATAATATGAGGATTTATAATTCGTATCATTTCCTGATACTGAGCTAAGTTTTGTTATTCAAGATTTCAATGTTAATTCATAGTGAATTAGAAACCACAGAACTACATTAATAGAGACCAAACGGGACCAGAATTTGACCCTCGACTGGCGTACATGTATGTGCACACGTCCGCGCGTGTGTGCAAAAAAGTGATTTGATAAGAACTGACCGTGTGCGGGCTACCTCTGGCTTACTAGCACAGTGAATTTGTCCTTTCTCTTGGAATGCTCACCCAGCTTGCATTCGGACAGAAGGAATCTCAAAGATAATGTGGAGCACTGGGCTGTATTTTTAAAGGTAATCGGTTATTATTACATTTTTTTATTAATTCAGATAATGGGTTTTCTACAAAACAAAGGAAACAAAAACAGGCTAAAATGAACAACTCCCATATTATAACCCTGACAAAACCCAACACAGCCGTGATTAGCATTGCTTCTTCAGAGAAGCCTGGTACAGCACAATAGCAGCTTTTTTTGAGGTATACAATTCTACAAAAGATTCAGAAGAAAATGGCTTTTATGAAAGAGAGGAATATTCCTGTCTTCACCTTCTGAAAATCAGAAGAGGTTATGACAGAAATGATAACACAGGCTAGAAGCTTTACCTCGGGGACTGATAGCCAGCCTGTGTAATAAACTGCGGCACCTTCTCCTGTTCAGTCATTAATCTCTACAGAATGCCATGAGCATACTTTAATTGCTTAATTATGATATAATATGATGGTCATATGTAATTATTCTCCAGCCATAGCAATGTGCATCCAGGGTGGAAAGAATGTGCACAAAGCCTAATGCACCACTTAAATCTCCCTAAATACCAGCAGCACGGGCAAATTTCATCTGTGATTTGCAATGTTTTAACCCCGTGTGAGGTGTTGCAGAAAACAGAGACTTTCTCTTCTGTCTTTCCACATACGTAGAACAGCTCAAGCTTTAGCATCGGAAAGATGCTATGACAACTTTTTTTTTTTTTTTTTAATAAAAAGAGAATAAAGACAAATTACATTTGCCACAGGATATTCTGAGTTATATCTGAGTACCACCACAGGCAAACCAACGGGACAATGTAAGCGTGTCTCAGCATAGTTACCAAATAATTCCAAACTCAAGCCAAAACCCGCCCCAAAACAAACAACCAAAACCCCTTGAAACTTTAATGGGGACAACTGGCATAAAAGGGATTTGACTGAAGCACTTAAAATCTGGCCTTTTGACCAGTCTGTGCTGACCCCTCTTATCTATGCTATCTTTAACAAGACTGCTCAAGTGTGCATTGCCATTAACAACCTCATCGGCCTTCTTTAGTGACATCATAGGTTATCACCAGAAATAAGAGAAAAAGTGTTGGTACGTATGGACATATAACAGTTTCGCAGATTATCTACTTCTTGCAAAACACAGTCCATGTTTTTGAATTTACGTGAAAACTTTAGCAGAGGATTTTACACACCATCACTGTAAACCAAAGATTTGATTTTGAAACAGGCTTTAACAAGGCTAAAAAGGAGTTCTGAGAAGAACTCCTCTGACAAGAGACCTGACGTATTCTGGTCCCTCTAGATTTTACCAGTTTTGCAATAGCAGTCATATTTTAAGATTTGCCTTACTCTAAATGCTGAATCTGGACAAATTCTGTCCAAGAAAAACAAAGTATCTTCCTGAGTATAAAAAGTGTAAAACAAAACCTGAAAACAATTTTTAAATAGCTACTTACGAACGAAAAAAAAAATAATTTGTCAACTATTCTACTATGAGGTACTGAGTGAATGACAAAGACTAATGGCAGAGATATTAAAGCAATTCAGCCACAATAAAGAAATCTGAGAGCACCCTGATAATTTCTGATTAAGGATGCAATCATTACAATCATTCATGCTCTCTATGGAATTCTCTTTTCTAGTCAGAAATAGTTTCTTAGAGTAAGAATGAATAGAATGAAAAGCTTCATTGTTTCACAATTTAATAAATGGTAATTTTGGATGCTTTTCAAATATTTAAAGATGCCAAAACATCAAGTTTCTATTTTTGGCTTGTAGCTAGTTGGAAAGAAAATATTACAGTATTTTATACACACTTGCTTTGCCATAACATAGTTCTGGTTTATTTTACTTCCTTTTTCAAAAAAAGTGACAACCACAGTGATCTTTTTAGGCACTTTGAAGAACGGACTGAGGTGAACTAACAGCAGTAAATAACAAAGCTACTTTTATAGACTGATTTGTAAGTTTGGAAACAGCGATACAGGTGTTTGCAGTCACAATAGTTAAATGTGATGGATTACCTACACGTCCTTCCAGCTAATAACTAATACAAATCTGCTTTGTACTCCATTCGCAATAAATTAGTCCTCAATGGATGATCTTCAGCTTGTCACTGCCACTCAGCATCTTCATTACTCTTGTCTGCGAAACTGGGAATGGCCAATGTTCAGCCCAGTGCCCAGTTAAGTTGCATCAACCAAGCTCTGCAAACCATTTGACATTTAAAGCAAAAATGCCAAATTCTAACTTCTTACTGGTTTTCCAAAGGGGATAAACTTTACACCTTGCCTTGTGCAATTTTCATTCTAAACTGAAGACATTAACTGACCATAAATTTATCCAAGGAACATGTTGGCTTGAAACATGAAAATTGCTTACTGCATGAAAAGACGTGAACGCAGCAGCAAGGCAGGTAGTGCTTTCTGTTGCTCGTTCAGTGGTGTCTCCTCTAACATCTGTGTTAGCATGTTGGGTTATATTGTACCTGCTCAGCTAATTTATTATAAAGCATCCATGCCTGCATAAGCAGTCATCTAAACTACAGTTAGGTCTGAAAAAAACACTTAAGTTTCAAAATGAGATACTGAAGCCTTCCCCAAACATACGTCTGCTATCACAAAATTAACAATATCCACTAGTTTGGACATTTTTATGCAAAAAAGTGATACTGATTTTCTAGATTTGCCTAGCTTAAGAATGAAAGTTGAAAGATGACTAGAACTGCAAAATACATTCTGTACTATAATGTCATTTAACTCTGCCCCAAAGTCAGCTTTTGTAGCAAATTTGTTAATGATGTTTGAAAAGTACATCTTCCTCTGCCGCACCAAGCCCTTCCTGAAAGCTCCTTCGGTTCATATTTAAGACTCTGTCAGCCTCCAAGGGTTTCTAGCTTCTTCAGGGACACATTTTCAAAGGTTTGTATTCTATCTATTAACTATATCCTTCATTACAAGGCCCCAATTCTAAAAGTTATGCTAAATAGAAGGCAAAAGCCTTTCCAAAGGCTATGCAAGCTGATAGCAGTCAGGAATGATGATCATTCACAGCCTGTATTGTATTTCTTAATGCAGAGAATGTATATATAAAGACTGCAAGCTGAAGTGCTTAATCCATTTATGATATTATTTGGAGTTTCAGGGTTTCTTTGGTTTTTATTTTTTTTTAATTCATCTACCTTTGCACTTATTGAGAAACATAAATCTAGCCTGTTAACAATTACACTCAGGTGCAAAGTAAACTTGTTTGCTATTCACTTAGTAAAAAAACTAAAATAACACTGCAACTCTACTTGTCCGTAACATAATTCTAAAAGCCTATGAACAGCAACAACAAAAAAGCACCAGAATTGCCAATATAATTTAGATGCACATATAGAGCTGTCCCCTTTTGCGTCTTACAGCTTTATGACATGTTGGTGATGGACACTGGGGGAAAAAAAAAAAATCTTCGGGCAAGGTATGAGGCAGTATTACATACAGCAACAGTAAACAACCTACCTAATAACAGCATTTGTAGAAGCATCAGCATCTGAGGAGTTTACGAGCAAAATATCTGTCCCCGTAGGAGCATCCTCCGGAACAGTGGCAGAATACACATTAAAGGCGAATGTGGGGACATTGTCATTGACATCATCCACCGTGACAGCAATGGTTCCAGTGCCAGTGAGGGCAGGAGATCCTGCGGGAAAGCGAGATACAAAATGCTAGAGGTTACAAATACCACCGTGCTAATCCGAGGTCTGCCATCCCCAATTTAAAGCCTAGCGCTTCAGCATGTCACAGTTCACAGAGCAAGAAAGCCAATTCAGCATACAGGACAGGGTCAGATTTGTTTCAAAGGCACCTCCAACAGCAAGTACAAGTTGTGAAAGAAAAAAAAAAAGTTGTTATTTTTCTTGCTCCATCTAATTCCAGAAATATTTTGTAATACAAGCTCAGTGGAAAAAGATAGTCTTGGAACCAACTCAGAAGCCTTCCTGTAACAATTAGGACCAATTTGAACATGCGGTTGACTTTCCCATTTCTCTAAGAGAAGACGTTTAAAGGTGGCACACTGACAGCTGTGAAGACTCCAGCCCTCAATTTATTCATCCGCAGAACAAATAGAGTGGAACAGTGGCAAACCCCAGCTTTCCACGCGACTTTTCCACTGCTGGTCACACCCCTGACCTGGGAAGACCTTCTCGGAGTGGGTGAGAAGGTTGCACAGTCTGCAGCCCCGTTCAGACTCAATTTCTTCGTAGAAGCAACCGTCTATAGCAGCAAATAATGCTCACTTGGATGGGAAATCGGACTGAGTGTATTTAACCTACGGCTTTCGTCCTCCTCGTTATTCTAATACTTAACTCTGATGAGCAGAAACAAGTCAGAAACAGCATATTTATTCATGTGCAATCTCTCAGCATTTATTCTCCTAAGCTTTTCCTTTGTCAAGTCCAAAAAAAGACAATGAAGAGTTTTACAAGTTCGTGTTAGTTTTGCCAGTCTATTACACTTACTTTTAGCCAAGAATCAGCAAGACATCTTCTGCTAACCAAAATTCTTCACTGAAAAAAATGGTATCGTTCCTTTCTTTGAATACATAACACAAAGAATAATGAGAGAATGATAGTGGAGTATAAAGCACATGAGTTATGGCCCCTTTTACTGAAAAAGATGACAACCCTGCCTGTTTTACCCAAGATTGCATCACTTTCCCCTTCAGCCCCAAAGAGATAGAACTGTTCAACATTTGCTAGACTGGGAAAAATCAATGACAATGAAACGCTTTGGGCCAGAGACTGGTTCGAGCCCTTGCCGCAAGGGAAGCGTCTTACACGGGGCTGTCATTTGACGAAAGGCAGGCAGTCCTCGTGTGACCGCCCCAGTGCTTCCAACCCAGAGATGATCAGGTCCCCGCTGCTCCCCGAGGTTATTGCTGGACCTCAACCTTAGGGCTGGGAAGGAGGCAAGCTCTGCTCTTGGGTCTCGTGTGGTCGTGGCAAGGGCTCCAGACACCAAGCTCTTGCATAAAAGAAGAAATAACGACCCATTTTCCCACATGTTAACCCTTGCAGGTTGAAGTACCACCACGCTGCATCGCGGGGAGAAGCTGGGAGCAAGCTTGCACGTGGGAAGGAGGTTTTTCACCGTTAAATGCTTCAAAGTAACTTGGCTTAATGCGCAGACAGGCTGAAGGAAAGAGCTTCCAATTGAAAGGCGCTATAAATCTCGCAAGGCTGACTTTGAAGCCTGCTGATCGGACGGGCCAGATCACGATGCCGAGGAAAGACCGTACAAGCCAAAGAGTATAGGTTTCATGCCACGGCCTCGCACAATGGAGGCCTTTCTCTGCTCTAGTCTGAGGTAATTCATTTTGCCAATTAATATACTTTCAGCCAGGAAGGTTACATTAAGGCAATAAGCCTGACTCATTTTTTATCCTCTCCCCCCGATTTTGTCATTTAGCCAAACGCTTATAGATAGAAAAGACTGCAAAAGCGTTCTTGATTGCTGAAATATTGCCCGCAGAGTGTTTATTATTACTGCATTAAATGAAACAGAGTCCTCAATGGTGTTTGCTGCGTGTGTCATCAAGCTCTGGCCTTCCAAACACATTTAATCAACATCCATCTAGCAGCTAATGAAATGAAAAGTTGAAAGTTGTGAAGTTTCACAGGTGATTAAACAATTCATACATAATTCAGAAATTAATCTTGGCTAAGTCACATTCAAAGAGCATCAGTAACGCAATTCAGCCTGGAAAAGAAAGCTAACTCACAGCTAAAACCTGAAACTCATTGTTTTAGATTTATTTGCTAACGTAAAGAGCCAACGCCAGAAAATTCACGCTATCGGTTTATTCACACAAATGACCTGCAGCGGCAGCTCCTCCAAACCGCTCCTTTAGAGGCCACCTGATGCTGGGGCGATGGGACTGGCTCCAGCATGGCTCTGCAGGCTGGCCCGTCCCGGCGGGGGGCACCGAGCTCGGGCTCCGTGCCACGCTAGCTGTGCTGGAGAGAGGAGAACAGGAAGAACGCGTTCACGTCTGCCGGCAAAGCACTGCACGGCCACACGCTAACAGCAATGGGTTGGTTTTCTCCTGCGTGGCTATTAAATCTTTGATCAGATAATGGAAGCGGTCAGAAGGGATGCCAGATGTAATAGCTGCTTGTGCGCTATGGACATTGTCCTGCTCAGGATTACACCGATAGCAGCAGCTTCTCGCTCAGCCATTTGAGTCCAAGCAGCCCCAGCTCCCTTTCCTCTCTGAGGAATCTGAATTTTCCAGGTACCAAACAAACTCTCCAAGGGTGAAATCCCAGCCCTCGCCTCAGCCCCCTATACGTTCCATGCCATTACTCTCCGATTCTACTTCCCTGTTGGATGCATCTACGAGGCGCTGCACAGCGCAGTATGGACGTATTTATATCAGCCTCGGAGAAGTGAATACACCAGCCAAGGCTGAGCACCACACTAATAAAGTTAGCTAGGGTAATGTAAGTAACCCAGACCTCATTCAGCGTCAGCTTGCGGCTGCGTGGTGCTCGCCGAGACATCCCATAAGTCCAATATTAATTCAGCTGTTTGCAACATCCCAAGTCACTGCTCTTCAGTTCAAAACCCAAAATCCTTCTCATTTTACTTAGATGGAAAAACTCACGTATTTACATTGGTTTCCTGTCTATGCAGTTATCCAAATAAGGGTTTTTTTTCCTCTAAGTAAAACATCACGTCCACAAATTTACTCCTTTATTCTATTACACTGAAAGATAAAGTTGCAATTTCACAGAGACTCCTCAAAGCTTTTATTCACTTGAAATTAAATGACTAGCTCACATTTCTGCAGTTACTGAGAAATATAAGAAGAGGAAATTACAAATGAAGTAATTTTCTATGGAAAAGAAATAGCTTGGGGCCAAATTCTACCGTCCTCAGTGAACTTTCAGTGAAAGTTGTGCTTGCATAAGGACCACAGAATTTGGCCCCTAGTAATAAGTAGGTTTCATAAAATGTACATGTCATATTTGTGGTGAGAGAAGTAGTTTCCATGGTCAGGCTGAGTTCCCAAATTTCTTAGTTTTGCTTCGATAGCAAATCTTCCCCAAGTCAGTTATTCTTATTATGCTAGACTATCATCCTTTTTTTTCTTCAAACTTAATGTTTTGCATAAATAAGTGTAGTAAATTCTGTGTAAATTCTACAATATTAGCCACACACTCAAGATGCCCCCAAACTGTTTTTAATAAACCAGGCATGTTACAACCTATATAAAACTGCTGTACGCAGCCACGCAAGCCTCGGAGTACGCCCACAAGCAGCCCCGAGGGCCAGATCCACAAAGAAACACACTTTTCCCTTAGTGAACTCACACTAAAATTTCCACCAATTTTTCATAATAGTCTGAACTATTTTTCAGTAGAAGAAGCAACTATTTCTTTGTCAGACACCTCTTATTTAGAGCATTTCTCTAGTGCTATACTACTACTACTTTTTTTTTTTTTTTTTTTTTTTTTTTCAAATCCCACACCATGTCTCACAGAGGCTTAGGATATCCATGCTGAAAAACAGTGCTCTAGAAAGGCGGAGGAATGAAAGAACCATGAAACGATTATTAACTGGAGAACATAAAGTTAACTATGCAAACTAAATGCGAGAGATTTGATGGACTCTTCAGTGAATATCAAATCTTTTAAATTTTAAAGATGATGACATTAATATTGTATTATTATTTTGAATTTCCCATCTCTGTGTGCTGTGGTCTGTTTCTATGAACCGAACGGTTTATTTTCTAGGTGACAGCTGTACATATACATTAAGCAGACAGTCCCACAAATGTCCACACGTCACCGCTGACATAAAGATTAACCTGGGATAGTGTCAAAATAGTAACACTGAGTTCAGGAAGAAAATTGCTTCCCACGGATGTTCTTCCAAAAATTTAAGCTTTTTGCTTACATCTGCAAGTAAACATGTGTCTGGGGACGAAGAGAAGGAGCAGACCTTGGGAGCCTGCTCCTCAGAGACCCGCGGTGGAGGGCGCGTTACGGGCAGGGGGTACAAGAGGCCACCTCAGGCTTGGCCAGCGCTGGCTGTGGCTCCCCTCTCCGCGCGGGACATGGAGGAGGTGACATGAAGAAATGGCCGTGGGGGACTGTAGGGCGGGCGGGCAGCAGCACGGGGGCAGGAACTCTCTTCTCCCAGCAAGGCGGGACCGGCAAAGACCTACAAGCTGGTCTTTCGCCCCATTCACCAACGCTTGTTTGTGGCTGATCGCCACAAAAATATGACGGTAGGAGAAATATGTCAGCTTAGAAGTTTAATGAGCCCTCTCAAATTTTTGCTCCCCTCATCCAGGGAAAGGGGGAAGAAAAATATTGGCTATGTGCAGCAACACAAATAGAATAAAGGAAACTAAATGCAGGATGTTGACATTTAACCCGACAATTTCTACTTCCCAAATGGAGGATAACCAACAATGAGAGGACAATGTGCATTTCTGGGTGAACTCATCATAAGTCACTCATTCCCCTAATTTGTGCCAATGCTTATGAGCCACAAAGTCATCTACAAGGGACGCACCTAAAGACCACTTTCACTTTTGCCTTGGCCTACTCATGCACCCTCAGAAGAAGGGACCTTCTATCTTCATCCACCCTTGTCCTGTAGAATGGGGAAGGTAAGCCATCTCAGGTCCCTGTAATCCCCAAACACATGGCACCGTCTCCTCCAGCACATCTTCAGCTCTCCACACCATAGCTGGACACCAGGACGAGCAGGGAAGGATCAGAGTGCTTAGGAGACTGGAGCAGTAGAAGAAAACTATTGAAAGAAACCTGCAAAGCCATTTACTATCTTCAAGAAAGCTCAGGAAAAGATGATGCTATTGGAAATTATCTCAGCTGTGTGGTAATGTATGGCTCATAGTAAAAATTAGAAATAGGAGAATGTGTTCAGCACATTGTACACATATTGTTTGAAGCTTTAATGCCTTCTGGGTCTGGTCTGTGGCACAGTTAGCACAGCAGATAGCAAAACTATCATTCCTTTCAGAAACCAGGCACTCAAAGGTTTTGCCAGCATTAAAATATCAAAATTAAGTGCTAGAAAACTAACAATAAACTTCAGCAAAAAACCCTACAGATACATTTCACTAAATTGAAAAAAAGGGATTACACTTAAATAAAATGAATCTAAATGACTAATCGAAACTTATACCGCAGGCAGTTTACCATGTTTTGTGGTAAATTAAACACATCATTATCCCGAAAATTGGAAAGCGATTTAACAGAAATGGAATTTTTGCTTCACTGAAATGTGTTGCTTTGCAACAAAGCGGATTTCACTTCTCCAGTCAAACACTCAGTGAATGAGTCCCAGGACTAGAAGTTGTATGTGTTATTACAGAGCATTAACTTTTTCGCTCAAGTAAACAAGGCCTTTCTCACAATAAAGCAGCCAATCTTTCTAAAAGCATTTAAATGCAGACAGAGTGTGCTGAGCCTCACACAACTGGTGACTTTTAAAATAAATATGGAGCTAGAATAAGTTAAAATGCAACTAGCTTGAATCACACTTTGGATTTCTAGTGTAGACAGAGCTTGATTTGAAATGTGGATGACCTTAAATTAACTTATTTACCAGGAGCACAAAGCAAAGTGCGCATGCAAAATGAGAAAAATAAGTAGTTCATTTTACAAGATTGCACCACAAATATTCGTCCTGGCTGGATATGTTGATTGTGTTTTGGTTTCCTCTTACTCAATTTTTCACTACAGGCTTCCATAGTAAATCTTAAAAAACTAGTGAACCTCGTATATTTTGAGACAAAAGCTGAAATATGTAGTTAAAAACCAAACATAATAAAGAGCTTAGAAGCTAGCCCTACTCTCATTCAGTTCCCGCTGGAACACAGATAGAGACCGAGACCAAAACGCATGCAATAAAGCAAAAGTACAGAATGCATTTAACACAACTTCAAGCTGTTCCATGTAACAATCTTGTTCTACGCATACAGACACACATTATCATAAACTTATCACTTCCACATCTGAAAAATAGTAGATAATATGTCCCTCCAGTTTAGCATTTCCCCCCATTGCTGCTTTAGTTCAGCAAATTGCAAAATGTATGAAGGAAAGGCTGAAAGAGTCCTGCTCCACCACCCACAGCATGAGCTGGATACGGGGGTGCTGACATAAGCAGATGCCATGTAGCGACTCGTGGCTGTCATGTTTCATTCTGCTTTCACAAAAGGCACAACCATTAATCCCATATGCCATAAACCCTTGACATACACTTGTCATCTATTAACATCGAAGGTATAGGTCACTGGAGACAGTGCTCAGAAACGACACAGGTATCGCAGGTTTCTTAGCCAGAACTGTGCTTAACTGCAGAGCAAGAAGTTGCCTTCTTCCAAATATGCCTCTGAAAACAAATCTTTAAGGCAAATTTTTTGCAGCCGAATATAATGCTGATAACAAAACCTGGCGGATGACTGGTCGTAAGGGTGCATCTCGTGTTTCCGCGCCACGGGCAGTGCTGGCAGGGCAGCACGACCACGGGCACCGCCAAGGCTTCTGGTGCCCAAAGTAAGATTTAAAGAGAGCGGAACCGCAGTTTAAAAGAAAGGCGGAGACCTTAGAAAAAATATTTTCTTAAAACCACCAAATTACTTCTCCTTGTTATAAGTTATTGCCGTAAACAGAAAAAATAGAGAAGCTGGCTCCTGCAGGGACTGCTGACTAAAGCAATTTTTGACTGCTTGTGACTCCTGAATATCCCACAGTGAAATTCCTGTAATGCATGATTTTGAATTATGCTTTAAAAACCCCCTGTATAAATAGTGAAGATTAACCAGCAGGATAAGTGTTCAGGCCACATGTGCATGTTTTACTTGTTTTATCCTTGCAATTAAGGCTTCCTGAAATTGTAGCTTTGTATTTGAAGAATGAGCTAGCAGACTTTCATTTTATAAGGTGTAATGTTTAATTTAAAAAATGGTTTAAGATCACGAAAACTGGAAAAGTCTCAGTATTTCTTAAAGGCTGAGAAATTGCACAGCATAATGACTACTCGAGTTATCTTAGTCTTCTGCAAAACAGATTACATTCAGTGAACTCGTTAGCACCTTTGGAGTAGAATTTCATATAAAAGTGATGTACGCAGAAGGACGATAACTTTAAATTAATTTTCATTTTAAACTTCCAAACTAATCATAGCAAGATGGATGAAGAGACAAGCGAAGCGTAACAGCCTGAAAATTTACAAACTGACAATTCTTTCTTCTTTAAAATTTTTATCGTCTACTAAATCCTATATATGAAACATTATATCCTAGCTTGTTTTCCAGTTTAAACACATCTACCTGAAACTTTTTTTTTCAAAAAGAGATACACCAGCTTTTAAGCAAGCCCCTACAGTGACTGCATCCCATTCGCCTTTGCTACAGTAAGTGCCCAGGAGTCTTTTGTGAACACAGGAGTGACGTTCAAGAAATGAACACAAGATATAATCGCACAACTTACGAAAACAATGGTATTTCAACCAAAGCAAGAAAGGACTTTTTCCCAACTGTGCGATGGAAATTTCCATCCCAACATGGATGGAAAAAGGAGAAAAAAATATCCCTACCAAGCAGTTAAGCTACTTGAGAAAGAGCAGTAAGAACTTCTTTGAACTATGTCTTCCATCCAGCGGAGTACATCGTACAGTCGATCTCAGCTTACCATAGATGAAGACTTCTATCATTTATGACTGAAAATATTTCAAACTTTAATCAGATAAATCTGTAATCCTAATCATAGATGATGCTAATTGCTTTTTCTTAGATTAACCCTTTAAGAAGGAGCAGAAATCAGCTTTGACAGTTCACGGCACACACGTCCCTGGCAAAGCTGGTGTTTGTAGCCCTTTATTTCTGTTTTGTTCCTTTGTTATTTTTACAAGGTTCTTGTAAGAAACTCTGGATGATGAGAAACATCATAGAATTACTGGATATTCCTGTGTACCTCATTAGTGATGAGGTAATCTGATAGAATAAGAAAGACCATCACCTACACTCAATCTTTTCAGGTGGCATAAAACTATGTTCCTTGACAGAGACAACTATTCTCACCAACATTTACGACTAACCAAAAATTCTTAATAAAAAATTATGTTTCTACCAATAGTCAGGATTTCTTTTACTTATGAGAGATGCAAAGAGGCAAAATATTTAGTTACCTAATAAAACTTGATGTTTTCAACTGTAATTCCAAGAATGTCTGTAAAGAGATTAAAACTTTTGGCTGTGTTACTACATCTTAGCTTATGCTTTCCTAGACTCTAGAAGAGAAGCACATTAACCTCATTAGGATTCTGCCTATTTAAAAAAACCCGAACAGCCAATAAAACAAATATAGGATTTGCATCCATACTGAGGTAGAACCTCTGGAGTTCTCCTCAACACCACTTGGCCCTCAATATCATTGCCATATTTTTGTGCGGATAGTCTGCCCGTTTTTCTATTGCAATGCTCCCCTCCCATGTCAGTTCTGCCATTAGCTGGCTTTCTCCCAACACCCCAATTTCTGAACCTTCTTGCCTCTGCCAATGCAAAATCTCTGAAGACCTATTTCTCAAGAATACTTCTAAAGGCTATAGGTTAGTAATTGGTACATTTTTATATACATTATTAACCGAAAATTAGAACATCTTACATTATTTAAAATAACTTCCCTTCTTTACCTTTTGTTGAATTCAGTGAAATGGAGAAGAGCTCAGCCAACAAACCTCAGCTAGAAGCTGTTTATCCCATCCTAAATAAGCCCGTCAATTACTCGCTGGATTCTCCACGATCCCAACAGAGACCAGAAAGGGAAATACACATGCAAGAAATGTTTGAATGGAGAGGCGTGCACTTAAACTCGGGACTTTTAGGAAAGTCCACAAGTATGTCTGAACTACAGAGAATAAACATCTTTAACATGTATCTCTAACTCTGCTGGCCCTGATCTCCTTTGGGGGGTAAATGTGTCACATCATATAGACACGGATACGCTCTCTTCTTTGACAATTACTCTCCAGGGGACATTGTACTGACTCTGCTGTAAACTCGCTTCCTATAGAGCTTTTTCAGCTTTTGCCTTCTAGAGAAAAATTTAAAAGTGCTAACAGCTTGTAGGGCCTGTGAAAGGGTAAGAGCCTGCTATTAGCTTCCCACAACTACAAAAAGCCACTCTCAGTTCTCTTCTCTCCTGATTTTTAGATGATGTCAAGACAAAATGAACACTATGAACTCACTGAGTCTGCCACCATTTCAGTTCTCCTACCAAGTGATTTAGAAATAAAAAAAAACAAAACCAAACCACACAAAACTACTAAAATGATAGTTTTAATACCAGTATTAAAAGAGTATTAAAAATAATAAAACTAGTAGAATAGTAAACCAGTAACACTAGACTTAAGTAAACAGCATTGACATGAGGAAGAGCTTCCGAAAGGACCAGAAAATAAATGGAGCTGGGACAGAAACCAATATTCATTTTGAAGCAGCTGTGGCATAAACCAAGACCAAAGAAGAGAGTGATCGTGACGTAAACTACTAAGCCCCAAGGTAAGCACACGTCAACTTCATTTAGCTCACCAAAGCCTCAAGCAATGTATATATTTACACAAAGCACAGAAAGTATAGAAAACACTGAGATCTCTAACTGAAACTTGTGAGTTGCTTGTTTGTTTCGACAGCAAGAAGATTTAAAAATAGCCGAGTTTGTTTTAAAAACACAACTCATTCTTTTCAGGCAACATCTTTTCACACTGTAGACTGCTTGTTAAGTAGAAATACAACGTATGCTAAGAAAACAGGACAAGTATAAACGTCCTTAAGCCCGGTCACATAAATCTCACACAACGTTAACCCTCCAGACTCTTTCTTACCATTACTAGACAATACAGCCATCCTTTACTTGTCACCCCAAACTGGGAAATATCTTAAAATGTGTTAAAACCCAATACAACCACGTTGTCAGATTTCATTTGATTTGAGGATTGAAGGGAACCAAAAGCCTATCTCAAAAGAGAATTCCTGAGGAGGATATAACCTCTCTTGCTTGGTTGCCCTCCTGCATTCTTGAAGGAAAGAATGCATAAATCGGGGGCTATATTTTCTAAAGAAAAAACATATGGTTGTTTTTCATACAGGCCAGGGATGTACACAAAGAACAGCTAACTAAATATAATAATCGGTCCACTGATTCATTTCTTTCAGAACTATTTATCTAAATCAGTAAATAGATTATTTTGAAAACATCTAAAAAAAAAAAAACCAACACATGAACACAGCTTCTAATTAGAAACATCACATTTTGATCTTGTTTTTATTGTGGCAATCTGCCATTCTGTCCAATCAAATGAAGAGATGGTGGTTGCAGTTTATTTAAACAGTAGTCCTGGGCAGCTAGCAGGTTTCCAGATGTGCTACTCAACATCCCTGCAATCAATAAATAAAAGGAGGAGGACTGTTGGAATGCTAACATTTGCTCCAGAAAAATTGCTCAAAGAGTTAAAGACAGGGATGATAAAAGTGGCTGCACCAGTTCTTGTCATGGTGCCAGAACTGAATGTTTACCCAAGCGCTGCGTCTCCACCAGATGGGGTGAAAAAAACATTTAGAAAGTCTCTTTTCCCAACCATTTTGCCATGAAGAAGGGTATAGAGAAGCAAAACAGATGATTTATATGGTAGAAACAGACCCATAAAGGCACATTCAAATAGTTGCATGTAGGTTTCTTGGCGTTTATGTTAGCAGATATTTTAGGGGAGCATCTGCAATCTAAACACTATCATGTTATTCCACAGTCCATCATTTCGCCTGTCATTATATTTATAATTCACGCACTCTGGTCTTACAGCTTGTGCTGCAAGAGAGGCTCTGAATTTGGATGGGTAAACTTTGGAGTTGAATTATGTTTTATTTCTCAACCAAAGCCACAGGTGTACCCCTGTGGAAGATGCTGGATGCTCCTAGCGATGGACGTTTTGCGTGTCTTTGTAAACCCCCACCGCCCAGAGCGGCAGGCTGGGATCTGAGACCCAGAACCCAGAGCAGGGTGGAAGTGCAGAAGTGAGGGAAGAGTGATGATACAACAGGGCTGAAATCAAGAGCCTTTGTGCAGACTGTCTTGTGGAAACCGGGCATGAAGCAGGCTGCTTGGCCACAAATCACTGAACGAAGCACCAGAAAACATTTCCTCGGTCTTTTCCCTCCCCCAGAGCGGAGGGAAGACTCTTTGCCGACCCAAGATCTACCCTGAGGACCGGGTGGAGGATTAGCAGGCAAGGCCAAGGAATAGCTGGGCCAGAGCCAGGACGATGCATATATCACGACTGACTTCTCCGGGTTTGCGGAGAGCCCTTGCTTAGGAAAGCATTTTTTCAACAACTGCCCGAATTTCCATCACTAGGGCATCCCGTGCAGCCTTGTCAGCTCAACGCTCCACGTATGCGGGCTGCTGCTTCGCGATGTCCTAAATCCTTCACCTGCTACAAACAGACTCAGTGTACGTGCTGCCAATAACATGCTATAAAACCTGTAAGGTACCGAGGATGAGATAACAGCCATTACCAAAGCGGCTGCCCCTTCCGAGGCCACAGATTGGTTTCAGTACGTTGTACTGACGTCTCTAGATAAAAATAATGAAAAATTAAAAATCCTTCTTCTTCCATCAACTTCCCCGTACACAGGCTTGGGTGACACTGCAAGAACCACAGTCACAAGTTGACAAAGTGACAATAAATATAAGAAAAGTAAGAAATCCTTGATTATGCATAGGGAGATAGTGAAGACAGCCAAAACCAAGTTGAGAATCCATCAGTTCTTATGTCTAAAGGTGCTTCTAAGGATGTATGGTGTCTGTTTCCTTGCAAGAAAGGGAAGAGTTGGCATAGACTTCAATAGGAGCAGGATATTGTCCTTTAATGTTTTAAGCCAGTCAGTGTAGCCTATAAAAATTGAGGTGCAGATCCTAAGAAAAATGGGAAGCGGGTTAGACAGACAGAAATTTGCCCTTCACGTGCTACTCAGACATTTCCAGACTTAACTGCATCTGGATGTCTACCGTGATTTTTAATCTGTAAAAAAAACCCCACAAAACAAACTACATAAGATGCACCGTATATGGCAAGACTGTTGTTTGGGCTGCTAAAGACAATCCAAAAGACTGTTTAATTACAGCTAATTAAAGCCAAACAAAGTGCAGAGTATAATACCTCTCCCTTGATTTACTTTCAAAGATAATACAGATGTGGATAACTGCAGACAAATCCGCTTTCTTCAACATTTTGGCAGGCACCGCTTTCCTACAGAGGAGCACTACCTGGTTTGCGTGTGTGTTTCTGGTTGAATTGTCTCTATGCAAAATCCTTCTTTCTAAGCGTTACCAAACAATTACAAACTAAGACACTCCAAAGAAACAGTTGCATTAGGCAAAGAGCTGGATGTGTCAGTGAGAACTTCTTGTATAAACCTTGAGCAGCTGCTCAAGAGCATAATGCTCGAACCACTTTTCTTACCCATTTCAAGATTCTGTCCTTGCCATTTTTCTGCTAGTACAGCCAGAAGTACCTGATTTAATGAAGCAGGGAACCACCACTACCAAAGGTCAGTGTGTTACCACCTGGATATCCATCACACACTCATACTGGTAGCTTTTGTACTGGTTTGTATAGTTTAAAGCAATAACATTCCTCTTCTGATAAGCTGCAGCTCTTTTAGAAAGGCTTCCTCCCACATAATACTTTTCTAACTCAGCTGCCAAATGTCTAGAGAAGAACATGTGCATTCTGTGTATGATAATGTAATTTATAATAATATAAAATTTGAGACGTAGCTCGACAGAAATCCCAGAGTCTGTAACTCGGCCCGGTTGTTGCACATTATTGTGACAAACATAGCTTTTTAAGAGGTCTCCAACAAATTACACGCCAGTGTTCTTTACCATCTAGACTGCTTGAACGCAGCACGGCTAATGCAAACATAACAGGGATCTCCTAGAATTAAAGTACTTTAAATATGTTATTAAGTATCTGTTATGACTACAGTCCACATCCTGCTTCCACAAAATCAAGTAAAGTTTTGGCATTGACTTCTACAGAAGCTGGACATTTTCCTGTGATGTTTTAGTTTAGATAAATCATTACTAACAGTTTTAATTGTATACTTTGATGGTAAGAATTTAGAGCAAGTCTCCAGTCTAATCAGAAGTTATTATCTAATGTTATTCATGAGGCTGGTTGAAAACCATACCAAATCACACTAAGTGTGCATTAGTCAGATTGTAAACTTAAACACAGTAGAACAGTTAAATTTAGCTTAAAGCCACTGCTGAACATTTGCTTCTGAACACTTTTGCTCGTACCTTTTAACACGGATAGGAGGGAAGAATAACTTGCTAGTTACCTTTATGAGAACACAGCAAATTAAAAACCTCCACAAACAAAAGAGCTTGGGTGTTTAATCAGCAAAATATCTGTATGTTTAAACATGGGAACTAATGAAACGCGCTGCTGGTTTTGTCAGCCACTTACGGCAAAGGCCCCACGCACACTTCAAGTATTAAAGTCTCCCTTGGATTATCTGAATCTCAGGCCACTCCCAATGCAAATAAATATTTTCATTTGGAACGGCTGGGTAAATCTCCTGGATTTCATATTTTTTATGAACCAGAGTCTAGGAAAAGATTGCGCGCTTGTCAAAGATTTGGCTTACACACGGTGCGAGGCACGGGGTGCGACTGACTTCTTGCTCCTCTCCTTTTTCCAAGGAGGACAGTAACTGTTGGCTGTGTGACACCCCTTATCAATTCAGCCTTCGGGTATTTTGTATGTAGAGCTAATAGGCTCTGTACAGTCCTAACTGACTCCTGCCAACTCGGACAGGGAAGGTAAACAGACGTCAAGGATCTGCTTTCCCTTACATGACCAGCCTCAGCTTCTGAAGGAACATAAGGACCTTCAAGCCCAAGCAAGTCCAAGTCACAAGTGAGCAATTTGCAGCTATAGAGTAATGGAAAGCCAGTGTAAAAAATACAAAGCATAGAGTATCTCTAGCCAAAGTACAAGACAAATGGTACGTCAAGTCCTAAAATTGTGTTTCGCGGCTTCAGCTGTGCTCAGACTGAAATACCTGAGCACTGTTGCAAGAGGAAAATATAAGCCATAGATATTGTCAGTGACACAAGATACTGCACACAATATGGCAGCAAACAAATTTGTATCCACTTGTCAACAAGTTGGCTTTGCTTCTATTTTTATTATTAGAAAGCAGGAACAATTCTGCAGTAAATTAAATCCATCAGACCACGGAGGGACCGGAGATCAGTCCAGAACAAGATGCAGGATGTCTTTGTTACTAATATTCATACCAACATCTGAAACCAAAATTTTGTGCTCGGACACCTCAAGTGAAAGTGTAATTAATCTTCATTACAAGAATTCACATCCTGTTTTAAACTGAGGGAATTTGCTGGAGAAAGCCTATGACTGGATGCTGAGCAAAACAGAAAATTAAAATGTTGAAATGTAAATTTCCATTACTTTTCAGGCATAAGATTTTGGTAAGATTAACTGATAGCTGTTTTCTGGCCATTGATTTGACCTGTCTGCACATTTCTGACATTATATTGGGTTTTATTGCCATTTATATTGGTTTTTTATTGTCATGCATCAGGCTCTTCTGACCTACGTAGGACCATTTCCTACTACAGGGCAAAAACCCTACCTAAATCTGTAGTGAGTACTAACACCAGACAACTAGACATAAGGATAAAACCCGAGCTCCCTTCAACATCAGGTAAGCCTAGCTCTCCGCAGAGAGCTCTAACCTGAAGCTGGGGTACCAATCCCCATCCACTAAAGTTTCAGATCATCATAAAAATATTTCTTTTCTACCCGGAATGCAATGTTTTCAAGCGACGATGAATTTTCAGCAGAAGAGGCTGCCCGTTTGCTTTACCTGCATCAGCAGCTGTGATCAGCAGTAGGTACTGCTCCTTTGCCTCCCGGTCCAGGCTCTGCACCAAGCGCAGCTCTCCGCTGGCCGAGAGCGTAAAGGCTCCTTCTTCGTTTCCAGCCACCAGAACGTAAGTAAGCTTGCTGTTTGGGCCTTGATCATCGTCCCTTGCTACAACCTACAAAAGCAATGCAAACATGCGGGAAGAAATATCAAGAGCTGATGAGCGCAGGGTCTGTAAAATTTTACTGGCATAGAGGAAATATTCTCTATGACAATAATCCAAATTAATGGAGTGAATTAATCCAAATGCTTTGAGGGCTAGTATAAATTAGCTGTAATTGTAAAAAGGACTTACCACAGCGGTGATGGACTTAAAAGTATAGTTTGAAAATATTAAATAGTTGATTGCTTATTTTTCTCAAGCACAAATACAGTAAAGATTGTGTTGGGGCTCGGTGAAAACCAGAGATGATCTGGTATAGGCTGAGCTCTGTACCAAAGGAAGCATTGCACGTCCTGCCGGCTGAATCCGTTTAGTGCTCTTGCAATGTTTGGCACAGAGCCTTATCCCATGGAGGCAACGATCAGATTGAGAGATTTGTTGCATGAAAATAGAGTCTGAGATGAGAGATAGAGCAAGCTCTTAAAGTCCCAGTGTAGGTGGGAAGATAGGTAGAGAAAACAAAAACTAAACTCCAAAGCGTAATATAAACATTTGGTTAAAAAAACCAAACAAGCAAAAAAACCCAACCCACCCAAACAAACAGAAAGGAAAATAAGCCAACAACCACTGCATGTTAGATTACAGCCAAGAGGCAACTTTTAAATTGTCTTGCACCTTTTTAATTTTGGAGGAATGACACTATATATCAATACCACATACTGAAGCGTGCTAATAATTGTAGGAGATACATATTTATTCGCTGAATGTACTCACCTGAAGAATAACCTTTGGGAGTGTCTCTAAATTCTCAGGGACATTCACAGAATAGGGTGAAAGTTCAAATGTGGGAATATAGTCATTGACATCCTTCAGAATAATATTGACTGTCGTGGTATCCGTCCTCGGGCTGCTCCCGCGGTCGGCCGACTGAACAGTCAACGTATAGGAGGGCTTTTTCTCTCTGTCCAAAGGCTTGGCAACTGTTATCACCCCCGTCACAGAATCGATCCGAAACTCATTATTGGCATCTCCGCTCACGATGGCATAGCGGACCTGGCCATTTGTACCTTCGTCTCCATCCGCAGCAAACACCTGGATTAAATCCGTGCCTGTCAAAGTATTTTCCCCCACCTCTACTTTATAAAGCTTTTGGGCAAAAAGCGGGTTATTGTCATTAATGTCCAGGACTATAACCACCACATCTGTAGATGAAGAAAGGGATGGCTGGCCCTTGTCTGTGGCTACCACAGTCAAGGTGTAGTTGGACACGGCTTCTCTGTCAAGCTCCCCGGTAAGCCGCACTTCACCGTCAATAGTGCCAATGCTGAATTTGTTCCCCAGAGACCGGAGCAGACTGTATTCGATGTAGCTGTTCGGACCGCTGTCAGGATCAGTTGCCTGTGCTTTGAACACAATCGTATCGATCGGCGTGTTTTCCGGGACGTAGGTCAGCTTTGGGGAGATAAAGCTCGGCGGGCTGTCGTTCACATCCAGCAGAATAATGGAAACTTGGGCTGTGCTTGTGTACCTGGAGGCTGGGAGGGGGGCCATGTCGTGGACTTGCACAACGAGGCTGTAGAAAGACTGGCTTTCCCGGTCCAAAGGCTGCCTGATGCTCAGCACCCCGCTGTTGTCAATGCCGAACTGCCCCGCGCTGTCCCCGGATGCGATGCTGAAGGACAGCTGCGAGTTGGAGCCTGGTGGGGTGGGGAGAAGAAAGGTAGAGAATGTGACTTCATCCCACTGAGCTAGATAGAAACGTTTCTGGCCTCATTTCCTATGGAAACGAGGACTGTATGATCACATTGCCTGTTCAGCCTCCTCATCACTGTTTTTGAATGCACCAGCTAATTTCAGAAAGTTTCACAGTGGAGCAGAAGCCTTTGAATTAATTCTTTTCTGACAAGAGTATAAAAGAGAGGGAAGAATGCTAATTGGAGTGGCTGCAGATGGAACGGCCGGCAGAGCTTGTCTCTGCATTTCATTCAGCAGGACCTGCATGGTGGCAACATGCAGAAGTCTTCCCCATCTTCAATGGTTAGAGACAAAGGATTTGAAGGGTTTTCCTTCAGAAACCGAGACTCAATAATTCTGCTGCTTGTTGAACAGCTGTTTTCCTCCCTTCTCCCCAGTTCAAGTAAGGAACGTTATTATTAATGTAATTATTTCATGAATTCTTCCACCCAATTAAAAAAAGCCACAACCAGAAACTCCCAAGCCTAGCCAGAGCAAGCCAAGAGTGAACACTGGGGAGAGGTATGCTTCCCTTATACGGTATGGTATTCCAAAAGATCACATGAACAGCCCTCATCTTATGATCGAAACGTAACTAGCAATTATGGTCAAGGGAGAGATTTATAATTCTGGTAAGGGAAATGCACTCTGAATCTTGACAAGGCTGTGAAATGACCTTAAATATGCCACACAGGAAACAAATGTATGTTACGGCTTCAACTCCAGACTTCACTCTAAACAACTAATTTTTGGGAACAACTAATTGAAATGAGTCTTCTCTCCTATATATGTATCTATATATCTGTCTTACTGCTATTTTAAGTAATTTTTTAAATTCTTTTTTCTTGTTTTGGGTCAAAGACTGTGATTTAGGATGAATAGATTAACAGATCGTTCACTACTAATTTACTCCTCAAACTTGCTTTTTCATGCAAAGAACCCAAGCTGTCTGCTTAGGTAGCTGATTACTTTGCTGTGCGTTTTGTCATTTTTACTCAGAAGCTCTTTTCCCTCTGACTGAATTGCTTTGATAATAAAATTATTCCTGTGTTAGATTTATTAATCTCTGCTGCTGATTATGCTTAGACTTGGGAACTCTAGTCTTTCTTGTCTACCCCACAGCGGCTACTCTAATTGGCATCTTTCCCTCTCTCTTCTTCTCTTGTAGGAATCTAATTATAAAATAAATAGGACCAAACATGAAAGACAAAATATTTTAATGCAATTAAATAAATTAATGCATTTATATGCCAGATATTAGTGTTTCTACATTACTTTGATCAAGTGAAGCACTGTGAAAATTTAATGTTAGTCTATTTTTTGTTCAACTCTATCTTCAAATGACTAATTCTACAGATGAAAGTCTTCTGATTTCAGTTAAGTGCTTTCTGGCAATTCAAGATTTTTGTCAATTGACTTTGGAGATAGGTAGGAATTAGGCTATTTTTTAAAAGTACTCTTTTTGTTTCCCCGGTGTTTTTTATGGTGGTGTTCGTTCTTTGAAAACTTACTGCTTGTTGTTCTTTATCTCACCTCCATGTGCCTTTTCATTCCTTGTCCTGTATTCTCTAGGTTTCGATGCTGCTAATGCTTATACAGATTAAACTGTGAAGCAGAAGGATCGTTCCCTACATATCAGCGGAGCCAGGACTGCCACTTAATGAACTATTCTTTTTTAAACACAGGATGCCAAGCTGGCATTGTGTGCCTCATCCATTCCCTCTCCCCCAGGTTTAGAGCTGGGCTTTTCTTAGGGAGAATGTAGGGGCATCCTCTTTGCTCAGCTTTGGGTTTATTTAATCTGAGGGTTAATCTGATAAAACTGAGTGAGAGCTCAGATGTGGAGCCACCAACTTCATGACGATGCTCTTTTAAGGGTCTGGTTTCTAGTTTTTGCCTAGAGGATTATCTTGCTGTACTTTTTAACAAATAGACAAGCATATGCTTTGCCCTGAGATCTTTCCTGTTAACTCGATGTGGAAAAAATAAAAATCTGCATCTCAAAGTGAGTGTGTTTAAAGAAACTGAGTTCTTTATTGCTCTGTAAATAATGAAGAGCTGTAGCTGATATTTACTATGCATCCATATATGAAACTGTCGAAGCTGAGATAAACAGCTACTGTTTCCCAAAGGGTGTGTTGAACAAGAAAATGAAAATGGGAGTAGTTTCACTATCACCATGTTTTTGTCTCTTATCTGTGTTTATCCTAAAACAACAGGCATACCCCATTACAAAACAACGCCTTTTCAGGGCTCCTTCAAACTGTGGGCTCATATAACAACAATAACGAACAAAATTATATTTGTGTGCATTGAGTGTATGATCTGTAAGTCACATGCAGGGGAGTATAGTACTAGCTATTTCTGTACTCTAGGTAAATATAAGACAACAGAAGGTAACAAGTTTGGGCTTGAAACATTTGCTGAAGTTATAGTCCTATGGGAGAACTCACCCTGGCAAGCTCTTGGAATGAAATTCCTGCCCTATTAATTTTAAAACCAGTCTGTTAGAAAAGTAAGTGTGCCAGAAAACATAAAATGCAAGATATCTGCCTTTTCATTGCGTGGCTCCTCAAATACTCATTTGCTTCCTTCATAATTGAGTGCTTGATGAATGTAAAATGATATGTCAGTGCTATGACATAGTTCACGTCCACCATACGCAGATGGAAATTAATGTATGAGGTGCAAGAGAAAAGGAAAACAGACCCATAATGGTTAAGCGTAATTAACTTCCAAAAAAGGTCTGAAACCAAGCATTGTACTCCTAACAGGAAACTAAAAGAGGAGATAGATTAGACACAAACCTATTTATCTGCAGGTCTGAAGGAACAATCCCTTTGCTGGATAAGCGCAATGCAAGCACAAGTTCCTGCTCCAACTTACAGTTAGTTTACATCCAATAAAAGCTTTAACAAGACAGGGAGAGATCAATGCAAGAATAGTCACTATCACCAAGCTATAATTTCTGACCTGGTGGCTTACCTTATGGAATCTCTTCTTATGCACTTTCTCAGTTTGATCTCAAAACCAGTTGCACAATTTTTACCCTGGAAAGTTCTATCCATCAGCACAAAATTTATGTTCCCACAAAAATGTTTGAGTTCAACAACCCAGCATTTCCTGAGGAAAAACTGTTTTACGGAATAATTTTGACCAGCTCAGTCATTTTACATGTATAAACTGGGGTTCCTCGAAGCATCTAGGTGCTTTGTGCTTGCAGCGCACACTTCAGTACAAGACATTTCCATGGGCTTTGCTGAGCCAGTGTCAAGTTGAGAGGAGACAAGGTTGCTTAACATGTCACAAAAATAACCTTCACCTGTAAAGTCAGTACGAGTGTTAGGAATAACTTTATGTTTAGTCACCCTGACTAATGTGTGTGGACACTTAAGAAAATGCAGTACCCTACGGAATGATTTTTATGTATTTTATGGCCATGTTCTATAATTACTCTTGATTGGACATAAACTGCATGGCAAAATGCTTAAGCTACGAAGATTGTATCTTTTACATTCCAACACATTAACACCTTCCAGATGCCATAAATAATCCTAAAATTAAATCTTATTTTAAAGAGAAATTTTCCCATGATCTCTTTTAATCAGTTTTTTAACCTCCACTGTCAATACCATGTAGATCACAATTCTCTTCATGATACACTTAAAAGTTACAATACATTTAAGATGATTGCAGATAACGTCGCATATGGCCAGAACCTTCTTTAGAATATATTATAAACTTTAAGAAAAAAAAAAAAAAAGCAATCTGAAAGAACACTTAGGTCTAATTTAAATGTGCAACCGAAGCACCAGGGGCAATATCGTGGTGTTCAACTCCTGTAACATGCTCTAGGTAAAATACAGCTCTGCAACTCATTTCCACAACAGTGGTTAAAAGGAGTATTTGACTGTATTTTTAATTTATCACAAATCAAAATAAGGAAGAAACCACCCGCTTAAACCTAATGTGGAACATGAGAAAAATAACTTCTATTTACACAACATGCAATGAATTTAAGCATATGATGACATCCCACGGATGGCCTTAATTTGTCCCTTCTACTAGGTCTTCTGATATGTTGCTAAAGTGCAATATGTATTTATCATCAGAGATACAGAATATGAGGAAACGCCTACCGTCATCCGCATCAGTGACACTGAAGTTGAGAATAGCAGATCCTGGAGACAGGTTCTCCATCAAAGATGTGCTGTATGAGGTCGTGCTGAACACTGGCGGGTTATCGTTGATGTCCAGTATATTGAAGTACACTCTGATGGTCGTAAATTGGCCTCCCCCATCTTCGGCGCGGACGGTAAGAATGTAATACTGCTGTGCTTCGTAGTCCAGCGCGCGAGTCAGGTTGAAGACTCCGGTAACGGGGTTCAGGAAGAAGACACCCTCTTCATCATCTTCACTTACAGTGTATGTGATTTCCCCGTTGACACCAGAGTCATCGTCAGTGGCTAGAATGGCCGCCACTAAGGAACCTGCACAGCACAACAGGACAGCAAAATCAGGCACTCGCAAAAGGCAGCTCACTGGCGTGGTCAGAGCCAGCACATCATCAAGCAGCTCTGCAGAGTAAGAGGTATCCGCCAGTAGAAGTTCAAGCCTGAATATTGTATGCCTAACTACTATGAAAGGTGTTTCAAAGCTGAAAGGACCAATATTCAGTATGATGTTTATTTTAAAGGGCTACTAAAAAAACCCCAGGAAATGGCCAGGAATATTTGTTTTTATCTTTAAATGGGAAGATGTCCCAATCAGATACCAACTGGGGCAAAAATACCTTTTCTCCTGCGAGGTACCTTCTTGCTGTGACTCAAAGGACCCTCTCCTCACCACAGACAAGTATCAGCTCTCAAATCTTCTAGACATTTCTTTCGAAATGCAGAAACTGAAATGTCAGTACATACCAAATATCCCAGCTCTACTTTTTGAAAAAGTGCCTTTGCAGGGTAACTGCGGTTAGAAAACTAGAAACCTTATAGGGGTCCATTCTTCACTGTTTTCTGAAATTCAACTCCTTGTGAATTCATGCCATTGTTTTCATTTCTGCATAGCTGCGTTCGCACGGCTGACCTATCTTACTAAAGTTTGGAAATTAAGTGTCACTTTTTAGTATTTTGAACACTAATTATAATTAAGATCAGCTCGTTTCCAAGAAAATAAATCATTTAACTTATTTTCCATGGAACCAGATGAATTACATGTGTTGCAGCACAGTTAACTATTTCTGAGCAACATGACAACAAAAGCTGCTCATCGTTGGAATGAAGAATAGGGCTACAACCTCCTTTAATCCAGCTGAACACGCTGGTGTCTTTTACATCCGTTTGATTACCTCGTGTTTTAGCGTTGGTGATTGCGTGTTAATTGGTGAAGAGGGCTGTCCTGAAGCTGGAGGACATTACGAAGCCCTCCAGCAGGCCTGCAGCACAGTGGGGTCAGGGAATCTCGGCAGAGAGCCTCGCTGAGGCCCCGGGAAGGTACAATTCCCCATCCCAAATGCCAGACTGCAAGGGGAATGGGGATCGGTCTCCGGGATAGCAACAAGAGAGAAGAGCGGAGCTGGGGATCAGCAACCAAACCGCCCCGTGCTGCACAGATGTCTCGATTGCTTCCAGATCAGATTCCTGAGACGCAGCTGATTGCGCTGTAATCCTTTAATTCAAAACACCGCTGAATTTTGGGACTGGGACTGTGGGACAGAGTGCAAAGGTTGGAGGCATTGGGGTAACGTTGGTTGTCCCAAGCTCAGCCTCCCACACTTGTAAGTCAAAGCATTAATAAAAGCTTGAAAGCTATCACCATGTCATTTACATCTCCTTTGTTTATTCATGTTTTAGAACAAGTTTCTGACATGCTTCAGTAACTAATACCAGCAGATACTGCTTTTATACCAGCCCTCTGTATAAAATACTGGAAACTATTTATTGTGAGAAATACTAATTTCTCATCTGGAGACATATAATATAGCACAGCTTTTGAAAACCTTTTCTTGGTCTAAATACTTTCTAGCTTACAACCTAACTTTGAAACATCCAAACGTTCTTGCATAAGAAACAAGCTTTAAAAGAAGAAAACAGCTTAAGAGGTCAGTGATTTAGGGTATTTAGGAACCTGAATTAATTATCTAAAGGCTAGATTTTCTACAAAAACCTTGTCAAAAATAGGAGTCAAAGGTAAGATCAAGGAAATATGATGTTTGGGTTCGTAACTGAGTGTGTGCAGGGAATATTATTAAGGAATCAGTGCATTACTAGCTGCTCAATGGTCACTGGTTTTGTGATCCTGCACTTGATGAATTAAGTACTGTAAGTCACATTCTCTGAAGACAGCTCACTAAATCAACACCAGCATCATCATTACATCTTCATGGTAGGTTATACTGTTTGTATCCTGTAAGTCATTCCTCCTACTACTTTTCCATTTGCTATTTAAGTAGTCACATTCAGAGGCTTCCGTTGAGATACAGGCATCCTATCCACCATCTAGGACTAATCTGTGTGGCAACCATTTCTCTCTTTCCCTTGAAATGAAATTTGACCTCACTAATGATACAGATTTCCTAGCAAGCAGACTTTCAGCACGATGTGACTCCCTCCGTTTCTCCGCCCCATCCGACAAACGCCTTCAGCATCGTCTTTCCTATTTACCTGGAGTGGCATCTTCCGGGATGTCGAAGGAATACACTGGCTTAGAGAATTTGGGAATATGGTCGTTAACATCGCTAACAGTGATGTTTATTCTCATGTCTGAGGACTGCAGGCCGTCATCAGCACGAACCAGCAAGGAATACTTGGAGCGGCGCTCCCGATCCAGGCGCTTGGTGGCTATCAGGTCTCCTGACTCGGGGTCAACATGGAAGCTATCATCCGCACCGCTGATAATAGTGTATGTGACGAGGGCATTGGCTCCCTAAGTAAAAACAGAAGTGGTCAAATCAAGGTATTTGCCAGGAAAACCACATCATAATTTTCAGTAAGACGAGAATCGTTCCAGTAACTGCACTTGGCGAATATTTTTCAGAACAGTTTCCTTTAATAAGCAGCCTTCCTGCCCCAGTCCCTGCTTCAGTCCTCCAGTAAAGACGCATACGCACGCAGTTTTTATTTATGAGACGTGAAATGACGAGATTACCCAGATACTTTTTGCTCCACTGTTCGTAAAAGGATCACATCCAGTCAATACCGTAAAGCTCTGATACCTGTTTTAATTTCAAGCCAGCATCACTGAGCAGTGTAACATCTTCCCTCTTAATAGGGATCAGTGTTTATTCTTCTCGGTTTATGTTCAAAGGTTAAATTAAATCCCTGCCAGAGGGATCAGCTCTGCCTTTCTCGCTCTCTGGAGGCGGGATGGAGGGAGGAGGAGAGGGAGGAAGGCAAGGAGGGAGGACCAGGGGCAGCCACGCTGCAGCTCTGCCGGCCAGCACGCACAGCAAGAGCTGCAGCTCCCAGTCAGGAGAAACTCACAGGAGCCATGCTTGCAGCAGCCCCTCAAAGGCCAGTTTCTGCATGGAAATACATTTATCCCTGTAAATAAACAGCCCCAAAGTGACAAATCAGGTGTCATTAAAGTCACTGTTCTGATCTCTTGGCCTCTGCTGGAAGTCAAAAGCATTTGCTTTTGGGTCAAAGAAAGCAGCTCATTCTCTCTTGGAAAAAAAGACTTTGAGCATTTTGGCTAAAAGGAAAATGAAGGAAATTTAATTTTACACAGAAAAATGATCGCCTTGTTTTGGTTTTTTTTTCCCCTTAAAAATTGAACTTAAAACTTAGGAAAAAAATATGGACACTTCCATTCAAAAACCACTGACACAGTGTATTTTGCCTCAGCCCGACATCATCACAAACACTGAGAAAAGTCATCTGTGTCCACTCTGTATCACTGATCGCTAGCAACAAAATCAATCTGCCTTACAGCTCTTGGCTCTGAGGAGTATGGAGGTTTCCTAGAGAAAGCGATGCTGCCTGATCTTCGTTCTCATCCCCCTCCTGGGGATGGGGTGCGCAGTGATACTGCAGCCAGAGCGTGGTTCAGGGGATACAAGCACCAGCTTGGGTGATGTCTCCCCCAAAAGCCAGTACTCAGCTATAAATTCTGCTTCTTAGCAGACTGACGTTGGTCTTTAAGGGAAAACAGAAAGAGCTCTAAGATCCTGGGACGACGTCCGCCTTTTTCTAAGACAGGCGTAAGGGCATTGAGGGTTTGGTAACCTTGCCCGTGGGATGTACACCTATACCCCAGGTGCTGACTATGCCCTGCAACACGTTTTGGTGGGCGAGCAGATGTTTACGGTGCCCTCCCCCGGTGCCAGACCAGAGCGTGGGTTTCACAGCACTTCTGCAGTGAGCAACAGATCAAAGACAGGAGGGAGAAAGAAATTCTATAGCTGTTTCAACCACTCGTGCCTAAAAAAGCAAATTAACAGAGATAAATGCCTGCCTGTATTTGTGAGATGAGAGACAAGCATCAGTTACCCGACCTTATGAGAGTGCCTCGTGCCAAAACTTTTTCTCTGGAGGGTTGTTTCAAAGAGGCAGACTGAGCTAACTGATAAAATGAAATTTAGAAAGAAAACAAGCTTCTACAGGTGTCCCGCTCTGAATTGCTGCATGCAGTGCTTCAGCATACACAGCATCTGTGTGCTTAGGTGTACCTGGAGGACGTAACACGCTTTCCTGCCATTGTGCAGCTTAGCAAAAACATCTGACGAGAATTTAAGATTTCAAAGGTCATCACATTCTTCACCACTGATTTGACTAGCCAGCGTCCTCCTAAAAGAGCACAGCTAAAACCGCAGCCACATGGGATACTGGTTTAATCAAATTAGTAATTTTACATGAGTTTGATGAGACACAAAACAAAATACAGATATAAAACCTATTAAAAAGCTGTACAGAAATTTCCCATTGACAATTGACTTTAAAAAGGTGCAGAGTGCTAGAAGCTGTCATAATTGTTACAACTTTTGGTACCACTTAGTACCTAGAGAACGTCTTTACATCTTCTCTCAGATCTCTACAATGTCATTACAAACCAACAAGGGTTTGAAATTTGCTGCCTTCATCTTACCATTCTAAAATATTTGTAAGAGGGGTTTTTGTACACAACTCAGCCATGAGTTTTAAGGGTTCTGTCACTTACCCTTTTGAATCTAAAACTTTGATTCTGAAAGCACCTGTGCATGCAGCAAAGCAGAATGCCGGTTTATCGAGCCGCATATATGGGCTGCATGTGCAAAGAAAGAAGCCAGAAAAGCATAATGTCGCAGGAATATTGTCTGAAAAACAAGGAACGTGCCTTCATCTTCAAAGAGGGAGGGGGAAAGGCAACTATGTTGACCCCAAACAGCGCTTTGCTAAAAAATTTTGGACTCTTCACAAAAGGTCTGAGTTACAAATGTTCTGGCAGGGAAATTGAAATCATCCCTTTATATAAAAAGATTGACTGATTTCTGTCTAAGGCAACAATTCAATTCCCACTGGATGGAGTGTTTCAGAATGGATGACATATTAGGTGCGGTTTAGGAATGGTCAAAAAAGAGGCTGGACCATAATATATTGTTAAAATCTCGGATCTCCGTTTGCCATATCACAGCAGAGAGCTGTAGGTCAATATTTACTTCTTCCTAAACTCAAGACAAACAGCTACAGTTTTTGTTACAGATATGCATCTTTCCAAAATCCTCCTTTTTGTCTGTATGTCAGGCTGCTACCAGAAAATAAAGGACAGAACAAAAAGTGCGTAATCACTTTCGTACCATTCCTGAGAGCGTTCTGCTGGTTCCCCATGTAGTAGTAAGACTAAGTACATCAATTAACAATCACAGGACAACCAACCAAGCTAACACATAAAAGGCCAGAAATAAAATTCTCTGGAGGGGATTGAATTACCTTATTATTTGAATGTAAGAATTGCTCGTTGTTGTCAGGTGTAACCCTATATTTTAATGATAACACAAACTTTGCATGCTTAGGCCTTTCCCCAGTGGAAAGAATCAGTTCAAGTGAATGAAACAATATGATTAACATTCTCATAACTTACTTTCATTACAAAAGAAACAAATACATCAAATTACACGTGGATCTATTTGCCTGATGCATACAAGACGACTGCAATATCCCTCACTAAGCCAAATGTCCAACTGTTTAACATCAGTTGCTCAAAGGCTTTTGCTAATTTCTTAATAACTCCTTAGTTACAGCATCCTCACAGTAACGAATCTAAGCAGGCAAAACGATTTTGCAAACCGGTTCACTTACAGAGCATGTATTTTAGCATTATTTCTTTTTCCTTCCTCTTGGAGAAATAAAACCTTCTTTAGGAAAGGGTAATATTGATATTAAGTAGTTCTAGTCAAAGGGCAAGCAGGCATTATCAAAAGTTTTCTTGTTCTCCAAGGCTCATCTCACGTTAATTTTAATGCACACCTTGAAACTGGGCTCAACTACATCTCTGCTTCAAAGTCAGTTTAGATCTCAAGCTGTGGTCTTAAGCTGAACGTCAATAAATCTTTACCACTGCTGGGCAGTCCAGCACCTTCGCCAAGTCATCAGGTACGGCGTATGAGGAGAATGATACCAACAAGACCACCTAAAAGCAAAATGTGGGGCATTTTTTGCCATGAGTGGAACCACTCATTAAGAGATGTTAGGAAACAGTTAACTACTTAGAGTCAAAGCAGTGAGCAGCCTTCAAGTACGAGAGTATTTGTCTCACTTGCTCATGTGTGTTTGTGCGACTCCGTGATACTGAACGCAGTTTTGTGAATGGGCCAGACACAGTTTAAAGCGTAACCGCAAAGACTCCCAAAGCCAAGCTCTCACAAAGCGAACCGGTGAAAGCACGTATTTCCAGAACAGCATTTTTAACACAGATATTCAAATACAAAACCACGCTCCTACCTCATCAGCATCCATGGCTGTCAGCTGCAATATTTTAGATCCATCTCCTATATTCTCCTCTACCGTCAGATCAAGCATATCTGTGGGGAATACCGGTGGGTTGTCATTGATATCCTGAAGCGTTATTTCCACCTGGAAAAAGCAAGAATCAGGAAAAGTTGTGTGAGCACTGTGAGTTAGATGCTGATTGGACCTGAATGTTACAAATCACATAATTTTGAAAGAAATCAGGCAAATTGCTCCTAATCACATGAATTAGAACATTCCCAAATCACACCAACAACAGGAAAAGCCCCTCTGGATATTAAAATTCCACATTGTTATAAAATACTCACAGAAAAGCCTCTAAGATAAATAAAGTTAATTTGACTTGTTGATAGCAACTGATTTTAAATGGTCCTAGTCTAGTTTATATTGGAAAAGATCCACTGATAGACTGTCATTGTAATCCTCAAAGTCGGCCCCTGGAGAATAGCTGCCAAGTCCCGGGGCAGGAGATCACTCAACCATTAAATGCAGCCTGACATAAAGATGAGGTGGTGTAAAATTCTCTCTGAAATGTTTATATATTGGCAACTCTTCATTCTGAGGGAGGGAAAAAACACCTTTGCACTTTATTTTTTTTTTTTTTAAATAATCTGTTTTTCTCTCTCTCAAAGCTCTCCTCTAATTGCAAATATAAACGTTACTTTAGAAGCACCCACTAGCATCTGCTCTCCTTGCCTAGGCACACCTAAACAAATGTTCTTTTCACATGTAATATTTGGATGCTTTTCCAAGTAGTAATGATAGTTCCTGAAAGGTTGTTGTGTGTTCTTTATTCCTAGTTTTTTCCACAAGCAAGATTGCTGCCCTACTGAGGCTAATTCAAAAAGCTGCAGAGCTCCATTTTCCCTTGTTGCCGGGTAGGACATGTAATATTCCAGAAAAGAAAAAGAGAAGGAGAGGACACAGTTGCTTTACATTTATTATGACCAAAAAAAAAGAAAAAAAAAAGGCTTGTTTTGGACCCAAAATATTAAATGGCCACCAAAGTCTGAAGACCCACAAAATGAGAAAGTAGCTGAAGGCAGTCTGTCCTTAGTGCTCATCAAGGAAGAGAGAAAGGTAGTAGATAGGGCTGTTGCACAGGAGGGAGGCAAAGGTGTGGATGACTTGAAGAAGATACCTAGATTGACAGACAAAATGTTATTTACACTACAATACCTGCCATGCCAATACCCAGAAGGGATCTCCCTGCACTTAGCTGAAAATATATGGGTTAGGCTGCTGTGGATATAATCAACACGGACCTTTCTGGTGAGCTGAAGTCTACGTTTTCTTCTATTTCTAGTCACTTGCCCTAATATTTTCTTCTTTCACTCTGTTTTCATACAGACTGCCAATTGCCAAGCCATTCTGACTTGATCACCGGGACGATGCCAAAGATAAGCACTTTAGTGGCAGTCACCGGGGCTCACTTGCCGCATCTTTCCTGGGTTCTCAGGGGCTGCCCCTTAGGGTCATTGATCCTCTGTGGGCTTCCTGAGAGGATGCTCCATCCTCGTGTCCTTCCAAAGGCAGCTGTTTCAGAAAGCCTAACATTTCCACCAGTGCGAGACTTCGTGATGGAACAGATTTGGTGTGTCGTGCTACTGGTCTTCATCAAAGACCCTGAAAATAGAAATTGCTGCAGACATGTAAATTTTCCAAAAGTGTATCTGATCCTCACACAGTCTTCTGTTCCGCCTCAGAGGATGTGTCTAATGCAGAGAAGGCTGTGAAGGAGCTCAGCTGTTTCCCTGATACGCATTTTTCCTCCAACAGGATTTCTTCAGAGGGTGGAGAGCCTGAGACCATTGGGAACGCATCACGGCTGCATCGGTCTCTGGTCAGTACGTGTGCCGTACAGGGAGACACCCTCCACCTGGGGATCTAAGCCATCCTCAGTCACCTCAACTAAGTGAGCTTTTTCCTTTTCATTACTTTTTTCTTTTTCAGTTTGTGTTCAGTATTTATGCCCACAGTTAGTTACTGTCAGCCTGCCAGAACTTTTCCACAGCATTAAAGAGAACTGAAGTGTCATTAAAAGCAGAGGAAATATTACATTAATGTCATAGGTATATCTGCTGGAAGTGCAGGCAAAACACTGGTCCTTACATGGCCTTTTATACTTATTTATATTTCTATTTAACTCCTTTGAACATCCACAAATGATACAAAACCACTTCATGGCCTGAAACAGATTAACCCAGAAAGTTTTATCGTTAACTTTAAATCCCTAACAACCAAAGCACAAGAAGCGCTGACCGGAGCATCACAAGCAATAACTTGCTAACTAACTAACCAGACAGCAACTCTCAGAGACTAAAACTGCCCGTGTTGGTTTTCATGCCAACTGCTACGTCTGGGTGAGAATCAATCCCAAAAACGGGAGAGACGCAGCAGAAATGACGGACGACGGATTTCGCCAGCTATCCTCGCCAAGCGGGTCCTGCCCCGCGAACTGGCACAGCAAACCGCGCATGTTCTTCTGCTCAAAGTATAGCGTTCCCCCAGGTACGGTTTCAAGGTAAAGCAGCTGCGTGGCTCTGTAATTTATTTATTCATACCGCATATGTCCCGCACAGCTAATGTTTCAGCCGCAGGTGACATTTCACCACCAGAACCCATTTTCCGCGATGAGAGATTGCCCTTTGTAAAAATCGGATGAAAAATAGATGACAGCTTCTGGGGTTTGGGGTTAGGAGCTGTGCATTGCCTACAGCTTGCATAATGTGAAACAGGCAGTATCCAAGAATACAGATGGCTAAGGGCTGTGGGATAAAATAAATTAATTATAAAGTCAGATTCTGGACAACTGGAAAAAAAAAAAAAAAGAGAACAATAATAGAAGTAGTAATTTTATCCTGAAAAATCAGCTCACAGGTAAACAACGACACTATTTTATGCTGAAGATGTGCTTTAGATGGTGGAAAAATATGAAATTCTCAAATAAGGAAGAGAATTTTTTAGAAAGACACCACAATATTTTTAAAGAGCATTTACACCATGATTTTCTATTTATCCACAGGGCTTAGATAATGCATATGGCTTCATAATCCACTGTTGGCTAAGTCTAATTAGCGTCCCTGTGCAAAGCTATCTTTTACTTCTGCTATAACATATTACTTCAGCTTACACACAGTACTTCAAACCTAGGGAATAAGATCCCGGAATGCGCCTGTTGGCAGAAATTTCACTCAAGTAATACATCTCTAAGAAAGACTTGAGAAAAATCTTCACATTTTCCCCAAAATAAGAGAGTCCATTAAGTTTTATGTCAAAAGCCTCTTTGAAGAAAGTATACATCCTGAACTAGTTCAGGTGTAAACTGAATATCCAGCCTTCTAGTCAGGAGTTCAGAAATTAATTTCATTTTGAAATTATTTCAGAAGTTCCGACCCCAAGCAGAAGCTCACAGGACAACCACAAAGTCTTTCATGGCCACGAGGCACTGGAAGATTTCAGGATGTCTTATCACATCTTTACTGAAGAGGAAAAAGTAAAAAAAAAATTCCACAAAGCTTTAATCAAACATCCAAACTCAATCTCTCCCCAATGAACTGCCTCCATCTTTCTAATCACACATTACATTTGCATAGAGATAGCAATTATGTGTCACTTAGATTCTTGAAACACACGGTTTGATTAATATCATATGCTACCAATTAATAATTACGCACAATTCTGTCTCAGACTTAATGAAAGCAAGACAAGGTGGTCAAGGCAGTATTACAAATTCTAGTATAATGCTTTTCCCTTACATGTTTAATGTGTCTAGAAAAAAAGACTGAAAATTAAAGCTTTCCCTCACAGTTTATTCTGCAGAAAAATGTGTTGCTTATTTACTATGCCTTGTAAAATAAACACAATAACTTTACATATCAGTTAGTACACAAACTGTCTTTGGGTGGGGTTTTTTTTGTTTGTTTGTGTTTGTTTTATGTTTGATTCAACCTATATTGAACTAAGATGCAAAAATACAGACATAGAACAAACCAGAGAGATTAGCAAGAGTAGCGAGTCAGTACCACAAAACTTCCCTGTTGACCCAGCCTCTCATTCTGAAGGCTTAGAGACGTTCTCACAACAGTGCCATGCCCCTGCCACCGTTACAGATGGTTCACCCATCCTCATCTGCGACAACCTGATGGCTGCAGCCGGCTGTCGCAGACATTTTCAAAGCAGAGGAAGTATTAATTGCCTTGATCTTGTCAAGAATCTTACTCGCTGCTCAAATCACTCTCTTGCGTTTTTTCTCCATAAAGAAATTCAGAACAGATCGAGGCAGGGCAGCACTCACCTCAAACTGTTTTGCCTCAATTTACTTTAAATGTAGATGTCAGAAAGATAAGAGTTCTCCATGCAAACCAACCTCAGGTCTTAACAGATATAAGGAACCATACCAGGACCTCACTTCATAAAGCGTACAGTTTCTATTTAAGCATTTAGGGCATGAACCTGAGCGCAAGAAGTCACTGGGAAACTCACTGTTATTTCAAAATGTTGCCTTTACTTTGAGGAAAGTAGAAAATACCCTCTTTGAATTAACTGATGTCATTTATGAGGAGTCTACGTGAAAGAGACTCTTTACAAAGAGCGATGCTGCAATGTAAAGCCTTCAATAGCATCGTACTTTGTACACGGTTCTGAAAACAATTTATTCTGGGGAGGCAAAGGGAAACTCAATTATGATGGAAACCAAGGAAAAAACCCCTGATAACCAAAATGAATATGAGTTTGTATTTGAATAACCTATTCTTATACACATTCAAAATAATTTGTTGAATTAAGAAACAGTTTCTAAAACATGAAGTTTTGTTTCTTAGAGCAAAAGAACCAATCCACTTCAAAAACACTAGTACCCCAGACAATTATTACTGAACAGGCTAGACAAATTCCATGTTCAACATAAAAAGCTTAACATGAGAGTTTTATTCTGGAACAAGAAATTATTTTAGTGACCAAACTTATTAGGTTTATGAGCTACAAAGGTATGTAAAATAAAACATTTCACTGGAAGGCAATGTGCCAAATTCTAACCGATCATAACACCTTCCATAAACCAATGGGCTCATTTGGCCAGAACCTATCCCTCTGTTTTATTACACTTATTAACATTCATTTTTCTTTTATTTCAAGGTGAGGAAGGTTTATAGACAGAACACTTTTCTAAAGTTCTTCCATCTAGCGAATGAAAATGAGGGGAAAAAAAGATGCCACAGGAAACCTGAATGAGCTCATGTGGCAGCACCGGGAGTCCCAAAACGCGTGCAGTAATTCTTGCTTGCAGCCACCCTATCCAAGTTACACACTCGATTGGAGATCTATAGATAGAACACGATCTAAGAAGAAAGGAACTCCCAGATGTCTCACACGTTCGATATTCTTCAAACGCTACAGCTATTTGAGTAAAGATGAAACAGAGTGGAAAGGCAACAGCTTTTCTTTCAATTTATACATTGTTGAGTCATTCTTCTTCCCCTTTGCTTGCTGCCATCATGTCCTCTGCCTCTCTCATGAGATACCACCTAATAATCCACAGGCAGCATTGGCACACATCGCCCTGAAGCCTTTTATTTATGCTTAAACCATTATATGATCCGTCATTTTAAAAAAAGTTAAGGAGCTTATTCTTCTTTGCTGGAAACCATGTCAGTGCATTAGCAATTTTAACAGAATAAAAATGAAAGAATTCTATTCCCCATCTGCTAGTCAATAGTCTAAATAATGTCATTCATAACGATAAAAGAGAGAAATTCAACTATTAATTTATTAGATCCCTGTTACTAACTGAAGAACCCGGCCAACACCAGTCATTTTTCTCCTCCTTCCATCACTTCAGCCTTTTTATTCACACAGCAAACAATCCTTGGCTAATCCTGAAAAACACCCATGTACGTGTAGATTCCTTTTTTATTGATGTGAGTAATGATATTGGCTACTCACAACAGTGAAGTTACGGTTATATTAAATGTTTGCAGGTCTAGTGCGCACGTGCTTCCTCCGAACTGCGAAAGCAAGGGAACAGAGAGATTAAGTATCAGAGTACAAGCAAGCAAAAATGTATTTCCCAAAAGAAAAGAAGAAATATATATATTTTTTTAAATAAATACACATATATATTGATACTCCTAGAAAATATCTAATATAATGTTTCTAAAAATGATAAAAACCCATAGGCTATCCTGAACCAGTTTCCCACCTTGCTCTTACTAAAATACTGGGAAACAATATGCTTGGGAGCAAAAAATAAACACTTACGCTTTAAAATTAATTGAATAACCAATAATAGCAGAGCTCAGGAAGGTAGAAAACCTGAACTACAGACCATGCATATTTACAATTTCTACAACAAGATGGAAAGCCCATTTATAAAGAAACTGTCTTGGGACGAGGTAATAGCTTTTGCTTAGACAGAGGCTGAATGAAGCATCTGAATATCCCATTTTCCAGGAGTCAAACAATCCCAGCGCATGCCAGTACAATAAAAATCGCATTAGTCTATTGTGCTGCAGGCCAGCAAACCTGTTAAATAGAAATACTAAGTTGTTAAGAATCCCACTATTAACAGTGGGAAGATTGCAGCTGGGGAGAAAATGTGGAAAAAATCCCACCAAACCTCTAAAAAGGCACTGTTTGGGGGGGGGGGCGGGAGGAGAAAAGAAAAAAAAAAGACAAGTTTGACTGTCCAGGGGCAGTGGTAGTCACTTGATCTTTGAGTTTTGGGGTAACATCTTTGGGGAAAAAAAATAAAAATTAAAAAAAAAAAAAAAAGAATGTGGCAAATATAATCCAAACTCTTCCTTGCATTCCAGGCAAAGTTCCTAATTTTAGGTGACGGTGGCAAGCGCTCAGGCAATAAATGGATGTGTCAGCCATACACCTAGAGCTTAGGTACTTCGGATCTCTCCGCAGAAGGAGATCAGGGCACAAGACTTAATTTTGATGTCTGAGCTCAAGAGCACCTTAATGAAAGGGAGGATGTGAAAGCTGTCCTGGGCTAGGCGACTGTCCACTCCAATCCCAGATTCAAATATCGACCCAGCAAAACACAACAGTTTGAGCCCATCTAGAGCAGAACTATAGGAAAACTCTCTTTTCCCTCACAAAACTAGGAATTACTACTGATTACCAGCCTGGAAAATGTTTGGAAACTTAGGGCTCAATGCATTTTGTTAACATGCTTCATTTTCTCTGTTAAATAAACATTCATGGAAACACGACTAATAAGATTTATATGCAATACTGGAATATCCCATGTAATTTTAATCCACGGGCTCTAATTTCAGTATATTAACACCGCATAACCTTCCTGGAGTTAAAATCGTATTGTAAAGTACAGTTTAATAAGGTTTTGCAACCAACTCACATTCATAAAGCATCAATATTTTCTAAAAAATAGTAGGAGATCAGAGTGCTTTCAAAAAAATCAGTAATTTAACTGACACTATCAGAAAAAGCAGAGAATCATAGAACAGTTTGGGTTGGAAGGGATCTTTAAAGGTCATCTAGTCCAAATCCCTGCCATGACCAGGGACATCTTCAACCAGATCAGGCTGCTCAGAGCCCCATCCAACCTGACCTTGAATGGTCCCAGGGATGGGGCATCTACCACTTCTCCGGGCAACCTGTGGTGAAAATTTTCTTCCTTGTATCTAGTCTAAATCAAGTATAAATTTGCTTTCATCGCTATTTAAAATCGAAAAGATGTCACTGTCTTGTGCTGTCTCTAACAAATACTCATCTTAGTGCTGCAAAGAAAAGGTGCCATAATTTGTTTCTTCTTTCTCTCTCCCCTCATCCCCCCCC